>JADRCC010435087.1:0-13448 GCA_019843855.1 Hylomyscus alleni
TTTTTTTGGTTTGGAGACTATTAATGACTGTTTCTATTTCATTAGCAGACATGGGACTGTTTAGATCGTTGATCTGATTTTGATTTAACTTTAGTACCTGGTATCTGTCTAGAAAATTGTCTATTTCATCCATGTTTTCCAGTTGTGTTGAGTATAGACTTTTGTAGTAGGCTCTCATGACTTTTTGGATTTCCTCAGTGTCTGTTGTTATGTCTCCCTTTTCATTTCTGATCTTGTTAATTAGGATACTGTCTCTATGCCCTCTAGTTAGTTGGGCTAAGGGTTTATCTATTTTGTTGATTTTCTCAAAGAACCAGCTCCTGTTTTGGTTGATTCTTTGTATACTTCATTTTGTTTCTATTTGGTTGATTTTAGCCCTGAGTTTGATTATTTCCTGCCTTCGACTCCTCTTGGGTGTATTTGTTTCTTTTTGTTCTAGAGATGCCAGATGTGCTGTCAAATTTCTGGTATATGATTTCTCCAGTTTCTTTTTGTAGGCACTTAAAGCTATGAGTTTTCCTCTTAGGACTGCTTTCATTGTGTCCCATAAGTTTGAGTATGTTGTAGCTTCATTTTCATTAAACTCTAGAAAGCCTTTACTTTCTTTATTTCTTCCTTGACCAAGTTATTATTGAGTAGAGTGTTGTTGAACTTCCACATGTGTGGGAGCATCTTATTATTTATGTTGTTATCGAGGAGCAGCCTTAGTTCATGGTGGTCTGATAAGATACAAGGAATTATTTCAATCTTCTTGTATCTGTTGAGGCCTGATTTGCGACCAATTATATGGTCAATTTTGGAGAAGGTACCATGAGGTGCTGAGAAGAAGGTATATGTTTTTGTTTTAGGATAAAAAGTTCTATAGATATCTGTTAAATCCATCTGTTTCATAACTTCTGTTAGTCTCACCATGTCTTTGTTTAGTTTCTGTTTCCATGATCTGTTCATTGCAGAGAGTGGGGTGTTGAAATCTCCCACTATTATTGTGTGTGGTGCATTGTGTGCTTTGAGCTTTAGTAAAGTTTCTTGTATGAATGTAGATGCCCTTGCATTTAGAGCATAGAGGTTCAGAATTGAAAGTTCCTCTTGGTAGATCTTACCTTTGATGAATATGAAGTGTCCCTCCTTATCTTTTTTGATCACTTTAGGATGAAAGTTGATTTTATTCATTATTAGAATGGCTACTCCAGCTTTTCTCTTGGGACCATTGGCTTGGAAAATTGTTTCCCATCCTTTTATTCTGAAGTAGTTTCTGTCTTTGTCACTGAGGTGGGTTTCCTGTATGCAACAAAATGTTGGGTCCTGTGTGCGTACCCAGTCTGATAGTCTATGTCTTTTTATTTGGGAATTGAGACCATTTTTATTAATAAATATTAAGGAAAGGTAATTGTTGCTTCCTGTTATTTTTGTTGTTGGAGTTGGAATTCTGTTCATGTGGCTATCTTCTTTTTGTTAGAAAATTACCTTTTTGCTTTTTCTAGGATGTAGCTTCCCTCCTTGTGTTGAAGTTTTCCATTTATTACCCTTTGAAGGGCTGGATTTGTGGAAATATATTGAATTTGGTTTTGTCATGGAATACTTTGGTTTCTCCATCTATGGTGATTGAGAGTTTTGCTGGGTATAGTAGTCTGGGCTGGCATTTGTGTTCTCTTAGGGTCTATATGACATCTGCCCAGGGTCTTCTGACTTTCATAGTCTCTGGTGAGAAGTTTGGTGTAATTCTGATAGGCCTGCCTTTATATGTAACTTGACCTTTTTCTCTCATTGCTTTTAATATTCTTTTTTTGTTTTGTGCATTTGGTGTTTTGACTATTATGTGGTGGGTGGAGTTTCTTTTCTGGTCCAGTCTATTTGGAGGTCTATAGACTTCTTGTATGTTCTCTTTCTTTAGGTAAGGGAAGTTTTCTTCTATAATTTTGTTGAAGATATTTACTGGCCCTTTAAATTGGAGGTCTTCAATCTCTTCTATTCCTATTATCCTTAGGTTTGGTCTTCTCATTGTATCCTGGATTTCCTGGATATTTGGGTTAGGAACTTTTTGCATTTTGTGTTTTCTTTGACTGTTGTGTCAATGTTTTCTATGGTATCTTACATTTGTAGATCCTGGATGGTTTTGTTCTGTTCCTTCACCTGTTTGGTTGTGCTTTCCTATAATTCTTTAAGGGATTTTTGTGTTTCCTTTTTAAGGGCTTGAACCTGCTTACCAGTATTTCTTTAAGGGAGTTATTCATGCTCTTCTTAAATTCCTCTGTCACCATTGTGAGATATGATTATAGATCCAAATCTTGCTTTTATGGTGTTTTGGGATATCCAGGACTTGCTGTGGTGGGAGTACTAGGTTCTGATGAAGCCAAGTAGTCTTTCTGTTGGTAAGATTCTTTCCTTTGCCTTTCGCCATCTGTTGATCTTTGGTGTTAGATGTTCTTGCTGTCTCTGGCTGCAGCTCATTCCTCCTGTGGGTCTGTAAGCCTGTGTCAGCATTTCTGGGAGATCAGCTCTCCTCTGGTAAGACCTGTGTGCAGTGGGCTGTGAATCAGTCATCCCTCCTTTACATATGAACTCAAATCTGAAATGATAAAATACATTTAACTATCTCATGTCATACCAATTATAAATGGATTTGAGACACCCCTCTGCCCTACAATGGGTTAGAAATGTCTAGAAACAGATACAAGCACATATGCATGGTGCTTGGAACAATTCAAAACTTGCTGTTTATATTGATATTTTACATTCCCAGATCAATACCATCAGTTAATCCAGACTGATGAGTTTTTCAGCAGAAGAATTGGTTGATTGCTTTTCAAATTCCATGGAGAGCTTTGGGGTCCACTTGGCAGGAATCTGACATTGGGCCAGGACAAGGAAGTGGACTTCAGGCAGGAATCTGACATTAGGCTATGACAAGGAAGCAAGCTCAGGCAGGAATCTTATTTTAGGTTAGGACAGGGAAGTTTTCAGGCAGGAATATAATTTTAGGTTAGAACAAAGAAGTAGGCTTCAGGCATGAATATGACTTTGGGCTAGGATAGGGAAGTAGGCTCAGATATCTTGGTCATCCTGATAAGCCCATAGAAACAGTGATCTTGGGAGTGATCATTGGACTTTGATAATTGCCTTGCTTGTTCCTTGACTATTTGTGTTTGTTGTCTTGCTTGTTCTTCAACCTAGAACAGACCTTATTACTTGCATGTAATTAAAATAGTATAAAAGTGGATTAGGAAAAAAATAAAAAATAAACTAGTCTCAACCTCAGAACTGATTTGGGCCATGCTACAAGATTGTCTAATTTTCTTTTTTCTTTTTAATCATCAGTTTTGTGCTGGAGAACCTGTTACTGACTGAGTGGGCTTCATCAAATTGGTCAAAATTCTATCATAAATTCTGTTAAAGATAATTCTTTATGGAATTTTCTTGAAAATTTGGGAAATATTATAGAATTAATTATTCTGTTTCTGTTTCTTCTTTCAGTCATCTTCAAGCCCTTAGGATCTGCTATCAAGTCTGCTCAAAGATACTTCATTTATATTATTCAAAGGAAAGAGATGTCAGGAGTCATCATAGGACAAGCTAATAACTAGCAGGTGATCTTGAGTCTGCTTTGAATTAATAAATAGTTCATGACAGATTTGCTCCTATTGGCAAGGCCCAAGTGAAAATCATTTTAGGAAAGATTGCTACTATTAATATGCATTTTATGTTATTATTAAACATATATAACAATCACTAGATATTAGCCCACCTTTTGAGCAGATCTCTACAGAACTACAATGATGTACTGTCTTGTAGTGATGGTATATAGACAAAAAGATGACTTTTTAATTCTTTTTTATTCTTTTTTATTTTTTTCTTTTTTAAAAATTCTTTTATTGGATATTTTCTTTATTTACATTTCAAATGTTATCTCCCCTAACCCCTCTAACCCCTTCTCTCCCCTGCTTCTATGAGGGTGGTCACCCACACGCCTACCCACTCTTGCCTCCCCACAATGGCATTCCCTCACACTGGGGCATTGAGCCTTCCCAGGACCAAGGGCCTCTCCTCCCACTGATGCCTAACAAGACCATCCTCTGCTACATGTGAAGCTGGAGCCATGGGTCCCTCCATGTGTACTACTTGTTATTCAACCAAACTGGAAAACCTGAATGAAATGGACAATTTTCTAGACATATACCAGGTACCAAAGTTAAATCAGGATCAGAGATAAACCATCTAAACAGTCCCATAACCCCTAAAGAAATAGAAACAGTCATTAATAGTCTCCTAACCAAAAAAAGCCCAGGACCAGATATGTTTAGTGTAGAATTCTATCAGACCTTCAAAAAGACCTAATACCAATACTCTTCAAACTGTTCCACAAAACAGAAACAGAAGAATAATTGCCCAATTCATTCTGTGAAGCCACAGTTATGCTGATACCAAAACCACACAAAGATCCAATAAAGAATGAGAACTTCAGACCACTTTCCCTTATGAATATCAATGCAAAAATACTCAATAAAATTCTTGCAAACCAAATCCAAGAACACATCAAATCCTTCAATCATTCACCATGATCAAGTAAGATTCATCCCAGGAATGCAAGATTCATCCCAGGAATGCACAGATGTTCAATATATGAAAATCCATCAACGTGATCCACTATATATACAAACTCAAAGAAGAAACCCACATGATCATTTCATTAGATGCTGAAAAAATCATTTGACAAAATTCAACATCCCTTCATGTTAAAAGTCTTGGAAAGATCAGGAATTCAAGGCCCATACCTATACATAGTAAAAGCAGTATACGGCAAACCAGTAGCCAACATCAAACTAAATGGAGAGAAACTTGAAGTAGTCCCACTAAAATCAGGGACTACATAAGGCTGCCCTCTCTCTCCATACCTATTCAATATAGTACTCAAAGTCCTAGCCAGAGCATTTAGACAACAAAAGGAGGTCAACAGGATACAAATTGGAAAGGAAGAAGTCAAAATATCACTATTTGTGATGATATAATAGTATACATCAGTGACCTCAAAAGTTCTACCAGAGAGTCCCTAAACCTGATAAACAACTTCAGCAATGTGGCTAGTTATAAAATTAACTCAAACAAATCAATGGCCTTGCTCTACACAAAGAATAAACAGGCTGAGAAAGAAATAGGGAAACAACACCCTTCACAATAGTCACAAATAATATAAAATATCTTAGTGTGACTCTAACCAAACAAGTGAAAAATCTGTATGGCAAAATCTTCAAGTCTCTGAAGAAAGAAATTGAAGAAGACCTCAAAAGATGGAAAAACCTCCCATGCTCATGGATTTGCACGATTAATATAGTAAAAATGGCCATCTTGCCGAAAGCAATCTATAGATTCAATGCAATCCCCATCAAAATTCCAACTCAATTCTTCATAGAGTTAGAAAGAGCAATTCTCAAATTCATTTGGAATAACAAAAAAAAGCAGGATAGTGAAAGCTATTCTCAACAATAAAAGAACTTCTGGGGGAATCACCATCCCTGAGCTCAAGCTGTACTACAGAGCAATAGTGATAAAAACTACAAGGTATTGTCACAGTGACAGGAAGGTAGATCAATGGAATAGAATTGAAGACCCAGAAATGAACCCACATACCTCTGGTCACTTGATCTTTGACAAAGGAGCTAACATAATCCTGTGGAAAAAAGATAGGATTTTCAACAAATGGTGCTCGTTCAATTAGTGATCAACATGTAGAAGAATGCGAATGTATCTATTTTTTATCTCCTGTACAAAGCAATTCCAAGTGGATCAAGGACCTCTACATAAAACAAGGTGTGCTGAATCTAATCGAAGAGAAAATGGGAAAGAGCCTTGAACACATCAGTACAGAGTTGTTTGCTCAAGGCAGTCATAATTTGTATTCTTCTCAAGTATTTACTGGTCAATTTATGTTTCCTATGGGAACTCTTAATTATGTAATATAATTATAATGTAAAATACCTTCAGGTAACTATCAAGTAAGTAAAAGTTGTGTATGACTAGATAATCTGAGTTTGAAGTATTTGCCCTTTGCAGTCCTTTACATTCCCTTGATATTAACTTGTACTATACAGCTGTATAGTTCAACTGTAGCTACTAGATGAGCATCTTTCATCTGAAAGGGTTGAGAGCAGACACATTTCAGATTTAGAGTTATCCAAGCCCAGAACTGCAGGCCTAAGACTATATCTAAAAGAAAAAAAAAAACAGGAAAAAAAGAACCCTTTCAAATATAGTGTTTCAGAGTATGGAGTACCTGAACATGTACAAAAATTTGAACATCCTTACTACAAAACTTCATGTGATACTAATTTTTTTTCAGTTTCAGAGAATTTCAGACCTCAGAGTTTTAGATGAGGCATGTTTAGTATGTATTTTTGGTCTTTATTGAAAGCTTTGTGTAGCATCAAATATGCAAAAATTTTCTTATATAAACAACTGCATTGCTTTCTGAAGTGTCTTCCTGATTATGATATTGTGTATTCACAACATCTGGAATAAACGTGTTGTTACTTTAATTTACTAATTGTACATTCTTACATTCTATGTTTAAACTGTTGATCCTATTTCATGCCAAAAGTAGGGAAAAAACTCATTGTCAAGAAGAGACAAAGGCAGAAGACAGAATCCAGAATAGAAAGAGAAGCTGAGCTAAGGGGAAAGAACAATAAACTGTGCAAAATGTTTTAATGGATAACTAAAGTCAATAAAATCATTTTCTGTACCAGTAGTTCAGCAAGGCACTTTTTTGAACGTTTTGAAAACCAGAACTAACCTCTAGTTAAATGCTTCCTGAATGCTCTGCTTGTCCAGGCTATGCTTTTTAAAAAAAATTTTTCCTGTGAGATTTGTGTGTGCAATCAGTGGTTCCAGACATCTAGTTTCCTTACTTTGGGGTACAGTGTTACAGTACACACTTAGTACTTCTACCCCAGTGCCAGGGAGTCTAGCTCAATGGTAGACAACTTGTATAGCATGTTGGAGACATGTTCAAACACCAGTAGGGCAGAGAGGTTCGGGTGCATAATGTTATACTTTTTTTTTTTTTTTTTAGCAAAGTCAAACAAGGGTATGCACATCTTTGTAAAGTGAGTATAGAAATAGTAAGTAAACTACTCAGCTTTTTATCCCCATTCAGAAACCTGCTTCAACTTACATTTTAGTATGCAGAGAGGAATTGATTTTAAAGTACAGCTTTGTAGGGTTAGGATATAGCTTAGTTGGTAGTATTTTCCTGGTACCTGGTATAGATTTAGTCCTGAGTTTATCCAAAATACTGAATGTACAATGTGGTAAGAGTCACTGATAATCCCAACAATTTGGATGTGGAGACAGAGTACCAGAAGTTCAAGGTCATCATTGCCTGATAGCCCAAGATCCTAGCTAAAAACAAATTAAGATAATTAATTACATTTAAAAGTATTATCAATTTAAAAGTTTTGAGGATTCAATCAAAGACTTTGTACATGCTAGTCTACAACCCAATAGCCTTTAGAGAACAGATCTCTCAAGTTATGAAAGTGGATATAAAAATGTTTTTGGAGTTCTAGCTCTCTCCTAGCTTTCTCCAGTCTGGTGGTAAGCGCATAAAAAATATATTTGATAAACAAAGTACATGATCTAATGTGAAGCTCAACATCTTTCAGGGCTACTCTACCTATATAAAACTGTATAGAAGTTCATTACATAGTATAGTTTGGTTAATTTCTGTACATTTTATTATTTATTCATTCATTTATCCGTGTATTTATTTATAATTTGGTTTTAGTTATTTTTTCAGTGCTTTTCTCATTAATTTATTTCTTTACATTCCAGTAGCACCCCCCTCCTCCCAATCCCACACTTGCAAGTCCCTCCCCCTATTACTCCCTCCTCTTTAGATAAGGAAAAGCCCCCCTTGGATAACCACCAGCCCTGGGCCATCAAGGTACAGCAGGCCTAAGAGAATTCTCTCTCACTGAGGCCCAACCAGTCAGTCCAGCTAGAGAAAAGGGACCCAATGGCAGGTAATAGAGTCAGAGACAGTCCCTGCTCCAGTTGTTAGGGAACCCACATGAAGACCAAACTTCACATCTACAAATGTGTAGGGGGTCAAGGTCCAGCCCCTGCATGCTTTTTGGTTGGTGGTTCAGTCTTTGTGAGCCACTATGGGCCTAGGTTAGTTGACGCTATATGTCTTCTTTTGGTATCCCTTGACCCCTTTGACTCCCTTAATCCCTATACCCCACTCTCCCAGAGGATTCTCGAGCTCCCCGTCATGTTTGGCTATGGGTCTCTACCTCTGTTTCCATCTGCTGCTGGATGAAGCCTCTTGGGAGACAGTTATGCTAGGCTCCTCTCACACAAACTTCATTCTGAATTGTTCCAACACAGGCGTGAATTGTACCCATTTTCACACTGGATGATGTCTGATGTGAAGGAAAGAAAATTCTTTCATCTTCTATGATCTTCTGAGGACACAAGTTGCTGTTTTTGTTTTTGTTTTTATTTTCCTCACCTTTTAAACCTGCTCCTTATGTTCTTGATCATGTCAGAAGAATCAGTTCGCGATTCACAATGAATCAGGAGGACCCGCTTTCATTACATGGAGTGTTACACCCTGCTTAAGAATGACCATACCTTTAGCATTAGCCTTTGTTTCGTTGGGCTACGCTTTTGGCACCCAAATAATACATAAGCATCTGATCCAGATTTGTTCTAGCCAATTTTGGTTTCTTTTTTTACTTTTACAACTCTGTACTTTTTCTTCCAAACATTCCTATTTCTACTGGTATATTAATGGAAAGACACTCTAGTTTATACTAAGACATGAAACTGTGAATATTATCTTTACTGTAACAGGTAACTTCCAGTCAAGGAGAGCCATCATTAGTGTTCCCTTTAAAAACCTCTAAGTGACAATGCATTCTGTTAATACCTAATCCACCCTGCTTGTATCACACCCAAACTGAAAGTCAGTATATGCCTCTATTACTATACTTCTCATACCCCTTTAGTGTTTGATGCCACTCTCTTCTTTTAAATGTATATATTTACTTATTCACCTTACATCCCAATATCACCTCTCTCCTCCTAGTACCCCATCACTCAGAACCTCCGGCTACTCTGCCTTACTCTTCTCCTCTAAGAAGGGAGAGCTCCCCTGGGTCCGCCCCTTGCCCGTCCCCCTGTCAAATCACTGCAGGACTAGGCACATCCTCTCCCACTGAGGTCAGACAATTAAAAAAAAATATTTTAATAAAAAAATTCAAAGCTAGAGAACACTAGAAAAAGCGACGTAGGGATCCCATCCTGGTAATCTGCCAGAAATAACAAAGCAAAATTCAACCCTAAAGTCAGTAAATCGCACAATCTTTACAAACTCCTTTTCCCAGTTCCGTTCCCTTTAAGTTCCGGTTTGCTGACTTAAAAATAATTCCGACTTCTTGCGAAACTCGGACAGTAAATGACCGGTCCATTTCAAAAACATCTTTTGTAGCGGCAATTGCTCAAAACAAATTCAGCTCTATTAAAAGATCAGCTTAATTTAAGTGTAAGCTGTTTGCGTGGTTTCTGTGTTGTGTTAAAAACAAAAAACAACAAAAAACCCCCAAAAGCAAGTCGCCAAACAGGCAAAAGAATAGAGAGAACAGGAAGTAGCTGTGGCGAGCACTTCCGGGACCGTCAGTAAAATGGGTCTTACTCGTAGAAAGCGGAAGTGAAGCTCGTAGACTGCGGAGGATTCGGGAGTTCCTGTTTGCAGGAGTGACAGCTTGCTTTACGTCATGTGATTTTAGAGGACGGAATTTAGCCTCTGAATCACAATCTTGCCTTGTAAAACCGGTGTTGGTGTTAATTGCAAAATGAGACACTATTTCTAAAATAAATAAATAACATTGCAAGGAGTTACTTGTCCTAGACACTTGTTTCCAAAATTAAGAAATAAGTGATCGCAATAATTAATATTTATTTTAATATACATAATAAAATAAATATATAAATATTTCTATATTTATTTATAAATAATCCTATCCTATGACTGCAGAGCCCTAAGTGCAATTCCCTTGTCTAGGAGAATTATGATGAAATATAGTCCTTTGGGAAAAAATGAGGGAGGGGGAGAAAGGGAAAAGATGAAGGAGAACACAGGCAGGCAGGGAGGGAGAAAGGGAAAGAGAAAGAGGAGAGGGAATCACACACATACACACACACCACACACACACATCATATTATACATAAAAAACTCTGTATTTAAAAAATAACTTAGAACACCCTCATAGAAGCAGGGGGAGGGGGTATGGGATAGGGGCTTTCCGGGGCAGGGGGAACCGGGAAAGGGGATAACATTTGAAATGTAAATAAAGTAAATATCCAATACAAAAAATAAATTACTACACAGTGCATACTAATAATTTCTTTGCCAGTGTATCTTTATAATTTATTCAGAGAAGTCTTTCCTAACTACTGTAACGAGGTAAAACCCCAGTTTTTAAGGTTTATCTTATTTATGTGTATGTGCGTACACTTGCATGAGTTTATGTGCAGCACATGGGTGCAGGTGCCCTAGCAGAGGTCAGAGAGAGCCTTGAATTTCTTGGAAACACACGGACTGACAGTTGGGAACTGCCATGTGGGTGCTAGGTACTGAAACAGAGTCATCTGTCTTCTTAGTCACGAAGCCATCTCCTCAGCCCCCCAAATCCATTTCTTACAGTCAAAGAGCCATTGGACTATTTGTTTGTAGTATTTAGACAAACTGCAATGATACTTCACCAATTTAAAAAAGTATTATTAAATTTTTCTTCTTACTCCCAGCTACGGAGGATGGAACACGTTGGTTTGTTTGTAATCTCTTCTCTCTAGAGGCTTCCTCAGTTTCTTATGTGGAAGAAGCTCTCAAGTTTGTTAAATAAATGAATGTTGGAAAGTGCTGATACTTCAAAGGGCAAGAGTTAGAGATTACTGCAAAATTTGCAGATTAGAAGTGAAGCTGGAAATAATTCAGTGTATATAGAGAGATATCAGTCTGATCTCTGTGACCCAGATTTCTGTAAATAAAATATAGTTATCTTTTTTTCTAAAATTTCCTGAAACTGAACTATGGGGATATGAATTAGGAGAATATCACAGTACCCATTTACAGTATCTTGGAAAGGCAATAAATCAATCATATATACTTGTGTGTCTACATAATATAACATTTTAGTAGGAAATCAATCCATAGTCTAACTGGAATTCAAGGGAAAGCAAGAGCTGATAACATGAAAACACAGTCATGTAAAAACAACAAAACAACACCTGAACCAGAAGGAATTCAGAAAGCCTTGAAGACCAAAGAGAAGTTTAGTATGGATAGAAACCATTTTTATTAAGAAGTGCTAAACTGAATTTGCAAAAGTAGACAAAAGTCATTTTGGCATTTGAGGTGTGGTACATGCCCGGACTACTTGCACTCCATAGAGAAAGCAAGACAATCTTGACTTTGAGGCAATATTGAGCTACAAACTGAGATCCTATCTCAAACAAACAAACAAAGCAAAGCAGAGAGGAATCACTGTAGTGATTTCAGCAGGGTGAGTATATTGCTTTGATTTTTTTTAGAGTACTACTTTTACAGAGTTAGGTCCCCAGCACTGCATGCATGCATCCATGTGTACACCCATGCATGCATACACATGTACACATAAACAATTTTTAACCAAAGAAAAATACCCTCATTGAGGGTATTGTGACTACAGACATAAATATAAATTGAACAATTCACCATAACAATTTAGAGAAAGAATACGCCAAACTTGATGCACACACAGAGGCAGTGTGAAAAATATCCAAAATACTTTTACTTCTGCTATTCAGAAACCTAAAAATCTTCCTTTAGACGTTGGACATGAAGCCTCCCTTCTCCTCTCCCTTAATGATGAGATAGATGAAGGTTTTGTTTGATTTTGTTTGGTTTGGTTTGCCTTAATTTGGCTTATTTTTTCTTTATGATTGCAGTGAACCTCAAAATCAATTCAAAACACCCTAAAACTAGGTTCTCAGCACAAAGGAGATTTATTTGTCCCAGAGGGACAGGGAGCAGGGATAAGAAATAAAGATGGGAGATAGAGGAAGAAGGGGAAGGGGAAGAAAACAAGGGAGAGAGGAGAAAAGAAACAAAGGTAAGGGGTATTTGCTCTTAGAGGACAAAGACCTGCCTCTGGATAGGGAGGAGATAGACATTGCACATAGGCAAATGGCAGTTTATAAAGGTAAAATGGAAAACATTGTGCTAGGATGAGGTATTTAATTTAAATTGGGCATATTAATTCGATGAGCCAAAGAGGGGCTTTTGATTGCTGGGCTTCAATATTTTGATAGGACCTTGGCAGTCAGCAACAGGAGGAGGAAGTGGCCAAATAAGGAAATGGACCTTGGTAGTTAACTTTAGGAATGTAATCTAAAGGTTTTTAGCAAGGCAGAGGGAATGAGGAGAAGGGCAAGGAAGGCATGCCAGAGCCACACACACAAGTGGGCTAGTGTCCCTTCAATGATAGGATAATATGGATAGTGCATATTGATTTTTGAAAGAATCTGCCACTAATGTTTGAATCATAGCATTCTCCCTACCCCGACAAATATTCTAGTGTCATTAAAAAAGTGAGAAATCTTTTAGACTTGATGACATATACACAACATGAATTTGAGAGTGAAGATAATTTTCCTACTGTAAGAGATTCATAGTCATTTATTAAAAGGTACACAAGGTTTTTCTTTTAGACTTGATGACATATACACAACATGAATTTGAGAGTGAAGATAATTTTCCTACTGTAAGAGATTCATAGTCATTTATCAAAAGGTACACAAGGTTTTTCTTGCAATTAAAGAAAAACTTCAGGAATGCCTTTATGTGTTTTTCATCTGATTAACTTACAAAATTGTATGTTCTACTTTTAATAAAAAAGATTCACTCTTGGAGAAATTAGATACTTTAAGTTAAAAAGCAAATTATGTATTTTTTCTTTTTTTATTGATCTAAGTTTTTCATTATTATGAGAAAAGACACCTGATTTCAATTTATCTGAATTTGTTAACATTTAAAACATTTTAAGTAAACAGAATTATATCACATTCTTGTTTCCCTTTTCTACCCCAACTCCTCCCAGAGACCCCCCTTCAATACCTTTCATTTTTTGAATTTTGTCATATTCTTTAAAATTTATAAAATATTGTAACAATAAAAATGAGTATTATAAAAACTGATAAAAAACAATAATCAATTGAACAGTCTTGAACAGTCTTAAGTAGATGCTAGTCTACAGTAATATTGAAAATACATACATTTATCTCAATATAAATTTGAAATAACTCCAAATATATTAACTATATATTTTAAAATAATACATCACTACCAGTATTTTTTTTAGATGAATGTAAATAGATAAAGTCTTTTTATTTCTTTGTTTATTTTTTTTTTT
>JADRCC010435149.1:0-10365 GCA_019843855.1 Hylomyscus alleni
AGCTCTCATCCAGAGATGTAGAGTGGTCCAAGGATCAAATATCAGTTCCCAGACAAAGTAAATCCAAAAGAAGTGGGATAGAAACAAAACACCAGTTTCCAGAGAAAGCTTACTGCTTGAAAACAGTTACTCTATGGAGTCAATGCCCATTATAGCACGCGCACACATACACACATGCACACATGCGCGCACACACACACTCAAATATCTCTTTCTTATCTATGTTTTTGAGGTGAGATGTTTTTCAAGACCTCCAGGGGATACCTGAAACTGCAGATAGAGCCTCGCCTTGTGCACACTTCCTTTTTCTGTATATATCTCTCTGTAAGGTATGATGGTAATAACTAAACACAATAAAATAGTAATAGCAAAATATCAATTAAGATTATACTTAGGAAAACACACTGCAACATAAGATATGTGGTCTTTCTCTCCCAGAATATCATATTTCCCCTTTTTATGATGCACAATGCTTACATGTGAGACATTCTGACACTGTGTCAGACTGCTGCTGGCCTACTTTATTGACTCGGAGAAGCAATAATCCTGGGTGGTATGATGGAATCCTATTACCTCTTGCTATTTTGGTAGCCTTCCTAACAGCGATCAATTAAGAACACATTATCTCTAGTTCCATCCATTTTCCTACAAATGACCTAACTTAGTTCTTCCTCATGGCTGAAAAAAAAATTCCACGAGTATCTACACAGCTTTTCCTTCATCCATTCCTCTGCTGTTGAATTCTTAGGTCTACACAGCATTTCCTTTATCCATTCCTCTGCTGTTGGATTCTTAGGTCTACACAGCTTTTCCTTCATCCATTCCTCTGTTGTTGGATACTTACATTGGCTATATACTTTGGCTGTTGTGAATAGTGCTGTAGTAAACAATGACGTGCAAGTGTCTGTGATGTGTCGTCAACTTGGAGTCTTTGGGAAACACCCAAGAGCAGTTTAGCGTGACAAATTCCTAGAAAAGTCACTGACTTCTCTAGTGGCTCTACTATTCCATGACCCCCTTAGGTGTAGGAGTTGTGATGTAGATGATTCCACGGGGCTGGGAACTCCACAGGCAGTTGTTTGCTGCCTTTTGGTTAGTTCTGGCTTCTGTAATGATCTTCTGCAAAAGAGATAAAACCACAAACAAACAAACAAACAAACAAACAAAAAGCCTTTGAGAAAGGTGAGATCGGTCTACACTTATCTCTATCTATATCTCTGGGTATAATGATAAGTTTTTATAGAGCAGATAGGAACTATTCTGCTTCTGTAAAGTAGTGTTAGTAATTTCTCTGAGATACACGTTCTCACTAGCCACATGGATTTATAATACCAGGCATTATTTTCCTCTTCTCAAGTGAGTCTTGAGCCCAATTAGGCAGCTGTTGGTTACCATTAGGATACAAGTATCACTATTACACTTTTTTTGTTTTTATTTTTGTTTTTTTTAAGACAGGGTTTCTCTGTGTAGCTCTGGCTGTCCTGGAACTCACTCTGTAGACCAGGCTGGCCTCGAACTCAGAAATCTGCCTGCCTCTGCCTCCTACGTGCTGAGATTAAAGGTGTGTGCCACCACTGCCCAGCCACTATTATACTTTTAGGGCTTCCTTGCCATTTAATCGTTATCGTGGCTCATGAGTTGGGCAGGAATATTAATTGCTTCCTTCTCTTAGCAGGTTTACTCTCTCCTTACGTATATATACATATAAAAACATACATATACACATATACATATACACTTGCATGCATTTCATGTAATTTTAGATAAATATAAAGTGATTCCCTGCATTGAAAACTTCAAGTGTTAGTTTTGTTTATTGCCCCTCCTTTGGCCTCCCTCCGCATTCTCTTCCCTGACCACTCCAGAGTTAAAGTCCCTGTCCTAGTCGGTCTCCTGTGGGTGTGAAGGGACACCATGACCAAGATAACTCTTTCAAGGGAAAGAATTTCCCTATGCTACAGCAGCTCGCAGGCAGACATGGTGAGATCTGGATTCACAGACCTCAGAAAGAGAGAAACACTGGGCCTGGCTTGAATGTTGGAAACCTCGGAGCCTTCCCCTGGGACATTTCCTCCACAAGGCCACACCTCCCAATCTATTTTAAGTAATGCCACTCTCTGATGACTAAGCACTCAAATATATGAACCTGTGGGGACCAATTCTTATTCTCATATCCCCCTTTCTAGACTACCTGCACGGTACCTCTTTACTTCCCTGGTTCCTATGGTTACCCCAGACTATATGCTCACATCTGAAGACTTGGAGCTCGGAACCCAGATGAGACTTCATGTGGCGTTTGTCGTCCTGGGCCTCGGCTACTTCACTTAATAGCATATTTTCTAGTTCTGAGCACTTATTGCAAATATCATTACTTCATTTTTCTTTACAGCTGAATAGCATTCCATAGTGCATGTGTACTGCATCGTCACTATGGAGTTATCATACTTGGCCGTATGTAAGTTGGTTCCATTTCCTAGGTGATGTGACTAGACTGTTGAAGAACTCGGCTGAGAAAGTGCCTGTGGAGCACACTATGTTCTTTGGACACATGCCAAGGATCAGTCTATCTGAACCATACGATAGACTCATTGTTAACTTTTTCAAACCTCTCCATATTGATTTTCAAAATGGCTATACCTGTGCAATCCCGCTGATAGTGACCAAGAGTTCCCAGTTTCCCACAACCTCTCCTGCATTTGTTGTCGGCTGTTTTGTTCATATTAGCCAGTATGGTTAGGGTTAAGATGAAATCTCAAAGTTTTATTAATTCACATTTCTTTAATTACTATGGATGATGAGCACTTTTTGAGGTATTTCTTAGCCACTTTCATTTCTCTTTTTGAGAGTCCTATGTTCGTATAGATAGCTCATTTTTAACTGGGTCATTTGTTTTCTTGACTCTATTTTTTGACATTTTAAAAAATATATTCTGGACATGAATTCTCTGTCAGATGTGTAGCTCCTGAGATTTTCTCCCATTCTGTGGGTTTCCTCTTCATTTGACCTCAATGGAGTGTTTCCTTAGCTTCAATGAAGTTCCACATGTCAATTGTTGGCTTTAATTCTTGGCTGAATGGAGTTGTAGTCAAGAAGTTCTTCCCTACACCTGTATCTTATAGGATAGTTGTGTGTTTTCTCTTAGTCATTTCAGGTTTCAGACTGAGGTCTTTAAACTATTTTTTTGTCATCTTTGTAGAATATAGGATGTCTATAGATATATGTAGTTATGCTATTCATTAGTGTACATGCCTGTTTTTGTGTTAAATGTTATTACTATATCTCTGTAACATATCTTGAAATTTGAAATGGTAATCCCTCCACTGTTGTACTTGGGCTCTGGATTGTTTGACTTATAAGGAAGTGGTTCTCAACCCTTGCAGGCTCAGATCAGATACCTGCATATCAGATATTCACGTGACAGTAAATCAGTATTTTGATTAAGATTGCGGAAGATCTGTGGCTAGGTTTCGATAGGCTGGTTATGTCCACAGTCAGTCCATCCATCCATGAGTGTGGCACCCTCTTCCATCTCCTCTTCCATCTCCTCTTCCATCTCCTCTTCCATCTCAGTGCCTTCCTCCCTCTATCTTCAGAGATCTAAAGTTATCACTGCGGAGGTCTTTCGCCACCTTGGTTAGGATTATTCCAAGACAATTTATTTTCTTCGATGCTGTCGTGGGAATGTGTCCCCAATCTGGTTTTTTTTTTTTAGCATGGTTTTGGGTGGTGAAGAGAAAAGCTATTGACTTTTTTGAAGTTGATTTTGCATGTTACTACTTTAAGGAAATTGTGACTTGTTTCTAGACGTTTTCTGGTAGAAAATGGATGATATTGTGTCATCTGCAAGTTGTAGTGATTTGACTTCTTTTCCTATTTGTGTTCTTTCCACTTTGTTCTCCTGCCTTATTGCTTTAGCTAGGACTACAGACACTACGTTGAACAGGAGTGAACATAGTGGACAGCCCTATCTGCTTCCTGATTTCAATGAGATGACTTTGAATTTTTCTCCGTTTAGAATAATTTTAGCTGTGTTTTTGTTTTTGTTTTGTTTTGTTTACCACACAAAGCCTTTGTTGTATTGAGTAATGCTTCCTCCAGTCTCACTCTCTCTAGGATCTTTTATCACGAAGGCATATTGGATTTTGTCAAAGTTTTTTCTGCATATGTTGAGATGATCATGTGATTTTGGTCTCTAAATTCATTTTATGATACATTAGGGATCTTTTTTTTATGTATAGATGTTGAACCACTCTGCATGTTCAGGATAAAGCCAGTTAGATCATGGTAGATGATCTTTTGGCTATGAGTCAGTCAGTATTGGGGTTACTGCAGAAATGCTGCATTAAATAATGACAACACACACTTCCTCTTGTATTTGTCTGACCGAGCGTAAGTATGAATTACCCAGGTTTCTTCCTGAGTCATTTGTCTGTTTGCACTGCTCTGCCATTGCCTGTTGTGTGACTCTCATCTGTCAGTTCTGACGTATTGTGCCTGTGTGTCTGTTGTGCATCTGCCGGTGTGTATCTGTGTCTGTGCCTGTCCCTAACAAAGGGGCTTTATAATTACAGACCAGCCCTAAAACCACAGCATAGGTAAGAAATTAGGGGCACCTTTTTACAGAGATTCCAAACACAGTTTTACAAGGGAATAATTTAGTTATTTTACTAATCCAACTGTCCCAGAACAGCACTCAAAGCTGCAGATAGATACTATCAACCTATTTGCATATATTGCTTCCAACATTTATGTGATATTTGTTTTCTCTAAGATTGAGTTCAACCACCAGACAGTGGTGGCACACGCCTTTAATTCCAGAATTTGGGAGGTAGAGGCAGACGGATCTCAGAGTTCGAGGCCAGCCTGGTCTACAGAGTAAGTTTCAGGACAGCCAGGGAGAAATAGCAACAACAAAACAAACAAAACAAAACAAATCCCAAAACCAAAAACCAAACTAAACAAAGAAGCAAAAAACAAAACAAGACAGTAACATCATCATCATCAACAACAACAAAAACAAAAACAAAAAACTGAAACTATTGGCTGCTTTCAGCAAATGATTACCACAACACACACGATGCACTTTTCTGGGCCAGGGACATGGAAAGTTGCATAAACTAAACCTATGCCTTTGGTTTAGTCTGTAAAACTGATTGCATGGAAAAATCTAGGAATAGTAAGGTTGCTTCCATTGTTCTCTTAAAGGCAGGAAAATCTTAAATACCCAGTAGGACAGCAGGTTAAGTATAATCTCAAATGAGTCCCTTGTAAAGCTAGAGACATTTTTAGAAAATGTATTGACCCAAGTTTTAAGTACTTCATTGAGGACTTTTGTATCTATTTTCATAGGGGATATGGGCTTGTGTTGTTGTTGTGTCTTTACTTCCTTTTAGTATTAGAATACTACAGGGTTTGTAGAAGGAGTTTGGAAGAATTCCTTATGTTTCTACTTCTGAAAATAATCTGAGGTTAGAGAGATGGCTCAGTGGGTAAGAGCACTGACTGTTCTTCCAGAGGTCGTGAGTTCAATTCCCAGCAACCACATGGTGGCTCACAACCATCTGTAATGGGATCCAATGCCCTCTTCTGGTGTGTCTGAAAATAGCAACAGGATACTCACAAATATAAAAGAAATAAATCTTAAAAAATAAGTAAACCATTAAAAAAAAAAAGAAAATAATTTGAGTACTTTTTTCTTTTTAGTAATGACTGCCATTCTGATGGGGGCAAGATAGAATTTTAATGTAATTTTGATTTATATTTCTTTTGATGATGAATTAAGCATTTTTACATATTTATTGGTCATTTGTAATTCATCTTTCAACAACTACATATTCCTTTATCTTATTAATTATGTTATTTAATTTCTTATTGTTTAGTTTTATATTTTCTTATATATCATATTCTAGCTGTATAGTTAGAAAACATTTTTTCCAATTCTTTAAGCTGGTCTTTACTCAATTAATTGTGTTTTTTTTTCTTCTGTGCAGAAGACTTTTTAAAAAAAGATTAAATTACATTTGTATGTGGGGTGTGTGTGGGTGTGGGTGTGGGCGAGTGTGTATACAGTGAGTACCACAACAGGTGTGTGAAAGTCAGAGAACAAAGTATGGACATTGATTCTCTTCCACCATGAAGATCCCAGGAATTAACTCTGGTTGTTAAGCCTAGTTGCTAGTGCCTTTCTTTATCCAGTGATCCATCTTACCGTCTAAGACTTATTTGAGGTTCTGTTTGTCACTTATTGACATAGTTTCCTGAGTGACTGGAGTCCTTACTTATTCCTCTATTCTGAACTGTTTCCCTGCTTTTTCCTCTAAATCTGTGTTTTATACTTAGATTTTTGTGAAAATTTAAGACACAGTTTCATATTTTTTTCTACCTGCGGGTGTCTGTTTTCCCAGAAACATTTGTTGCAAAGGCCATTCTTACTTTAGTGGATTTTGGGCATTATTGTAAAAGATCATGTGTGGAGGTAGTTAGAGCCTTATATGCTTATCTATGGGCCCTTTGTTCTGTCCCATTGACCCACGTGCCTGTTTTGTGGCGGTACTGAGGTATTCTTGTTATTATGACTCTGTAGTATAACTTGACATCACGTTGGTAATGCCACCATCCTGGCTCTCTTTGCTTGGGATTGCTTTTACTGTCTGAAGGCTTTTGTGCTTCCATAGGAAATTAAGATTTTTGTCTTCTATCTCTGTGAAGAGCGACACTGGAGTTTACTTAGTCTGTAGATTGTTTTTTGGTTTCTTGCTATCTGTCCTACTGATCCCCAAGCATGAGATGCCTTCGTTCCTCTTAGGGTCTTCTTTAATTTCTCCATTCGGTATTTTAAACTTTTCAATGTAGAAGACTTTACACCCTCAATTAGGTATATTATAAGTTTTACAAGGCAACTGTGAATGGAATCGTTTCTTTCATTTTCAGCAAGTTTGTTGTTGGGAGACAGGTAAGCTATTTATTTACCCACTTATTCTGTTTTATTTTTATTTGTAGCTTGCCACTTGGCTGAAGTATGCACACCAGCTTTTAAGAGTTTTCTGGTGAATCTTTAGAGTCTCTTACTAAAGAATCCCGGCATCTGCAAATACTACTTCGTGGCAGTGAACCAGAGTTGACCTGGTCTCACTGCCCTGTGAAGCATTCATCATAGATTTTTTTGATGTTAGAGTTCAGGGCTCCTGGGACACTATGTGTCTTTTTGTTCCTGAGAAACTGAGGCACTCTCTCAGGCAGTGAAGCATGCAGACCACCTGTGTGTCTCTGTTTCCTTCGAAGTCAGTGAAGCATCTACAAGTTTGGCACAACAAATAGAGTTAGACGTGAATCTTGTCTATCCTCTCTTGCTTGCAGCTGTCATTATCTCCTGACTACCACCATTATATTTTGTTTTCAATAAGCGTATCAAAAGCCTGATTGCTTGAAATAAACTTGTCTCAGCTTCGGCCTTACTGAGACCCCTCCAATCTGGCCTGGTTTTGATTCCCACTGATGATATCAGGAGACCCTGGTTGGTAAGCAAGCACTGGCGTTTACAAGTGACTCTAGAATGGGAATCTGAAATACAGACATTTAAGAGTAATAAATACTTAAGGTGAAGACCTCCTGGTTGTGGTGTAAACACAAGTATAATAAGGCAGAAGGCTAACTTATTGCAGATACAAACGAGACAGGCAAGGTCGAAGGAACAACACTTGTTTGCAGTTCTGTGAATTTTGTTGCTGGAAAAGTTAAAGCAGGACACCACCAGCTGATGAAATTCCTGGAGTTCATCAGCCTACTCCAGCCTTCTACCCCTGAAGAGGGATCTCTGCGCATTCCAGAGCTTTGTCCCAGTTAGGAGAGATTAGATACGAGAGGACCAGGGAAAATTCCTAGCAGTGCTTTTCAGCTTTGGAGAGAAATAAAAACAAAAGCTGATAGAAGTGTCAGTTAAATGAGAGATGAGGGTGACTAGGAAAAAGCGAACTAATGCTGGGAAGGGAAGAAAAGTTAGAATCTGAAGGTTAGTGTCTCGTCTCTCTTGATAGTGAAGTTGGCTGTCGTCGTCCTTTCGCTGACTTTGCCTCTCTACCTCCTGCTCCAACTCTCTTCCCTCCTAACCCCAATCTATCAAGTGCAGCTCCTGATAACATGGAGACACCCCATCCCACCCCCACCTTCACTAATGCGTGACCCCAGTGAGACAGTCAGTCCCTTTTAAACCATCATATAGGTCTCTGATGTAACAGTCGCTATCAAGCCCTGGAGATGGGAGAGGATCTTGAGGGATTGCCTCTTTCCCCAGTGATTGAAATATGAAATCCTAATCAATGAAGGGCATTGAGTTAAACATTATATAGCCATTTCATTTAAGACCCTTAGGGATCTTAGGCAGGCCTAGGCTCAATATGAGTCAATTGCTCCCCATATACATTGTATAATCTTGAGTCTATCTCTGGGGATGCTTTTGTTCCCCCTGACTGGAAGATCACAGCAAAAGCTTGTCTTAACGGGTGAATATTTACTGTGGAGGATGAGAGAGGTCAAGACCAAGCTATTAGAAAGGAGCAAACTAATGTGCCTCTAACTTTTGAGATGTTGTCAAGAGAAGACATGGATAGCTATGCTCAACAGGTGATTTCATGTCCTCTGAGGCTTATGGACAGACAAGTGCTTTGGCACTGCAAACATGGTGTAAGTTACCAGCATCAGGGGGGAAAGGCAGAGGAACTTTCTAAAATTAGACAGAGGCTCGATGAGTCATATCGAGATTTTGTTTCCCATCTTTTGCAGTCAGTCAGTTGCTGAATGGTCAGTGGAGAGGCAGAAGGCCTTATTGTCAAGCAACTGCCATGTGAGAATGCTAGTGTTCCATGCCTGACCACCTTTCATCCCTTTTGAAAGAAAGGAGGAAATTAATGACTACATCTACCTCCGTACTGATATTAAACCTTTGTATACTCAAGGACTATCTATGGATGTGGCCCTTCAAGGGCAGAAGGTGCCTCAAAAAATTTTGTTGCTATTGCTTTAAAGAAAAATAGATGTTTCTTGATGCTTTTGTTGAACGTTATATGGATGCTACTCTGCTTTCTGCTGAAAATAACAGATTTCTGGAAGACTTGTCTGCTGAAGTAAAAAATAGATTAACTCATTATGGGTTGATTACAGGTCCTTGAAAATTAACGTATTACTCCAATTTTATATTTAGGAAAGTTGATAAAATCTTTAAAGGGTAGAAATTAGGAAGGATACCTTAAGAACTCTAAATGGTTTTCAAAAACTGCTAAAACATTTAGATTGGGTTAGACATATGTTAGAAATTCCTACACCACAACTTCAACCTTTATTTAATATTCTTTTTTTTAAAGATTTATTTATTTTATGTACATGAACATACTGCTGCTATCTTCAGACACACCAGAAGAGAGCATTGAATCCCATTACAGATGGTTGTGAGCCACCATGTGGTTGCTGAGAATTGAACTCAGAACTTCTAGAAGAGCAGCCAGTGCTCTTAACTACTGAGCCATCTCTCCAGCCCCAAGATTAATTTATTTCATGTATATGAGTGTTCTATCTGCATGTACACCTGCATTGGATCCCAATACAGATGGTTGTGAGCCACCATGTGCTTGCTGGGAATTGAACTCAGGATCTTTGGAAGACCTGCCAGTGTTCCTAACCACTGAGTCATCTCTCCAGTCCTATTTGATATTCTTAAGAGGAATACTGATCCTTAATCCCCTAGAGGATGTACTAAGCCTGCACGTAGAGCATGACAGCAGGTGTTAAATGCACTTAGGGAAGCTCTACTTCAGCATATCTTAAATACTTACACTGTTTCTCCATCAATAGTAATACTTTCTCTCAACATCCCCACATGGTTACCCTGGGAAGAGGAACCACTAGAATGGATATAGCTCTCTATCAGTCCAAAAAAGGTTATCACTCCATATTGGCTTATGGTTTATGAATTGATAATTCTAGACAGGTCTTGTACAAAGCAAGATTTTTGTTTGGACAAGAGCCAACAAAAATATTGTATTCTTTATGATAAAAAAGTTGGATTTTTTTTTTGATGAATACTTCAGATGACAGACTTTTGCTGTATATCCTTTTCAAATTGATAATCCTTTTCCTTCCATCAAGTTTATTGATATTTTTTTGTGTCAAAACATGCCATTTTATTTCTTAACTTCTGTCAATATCCTCTGCACAAGTAGTGTTTGTAGAAGCCACAGAGACGATAAGGGCGCCCTGGTCTCTAGAGGTGCTGCGCGGATATTTGCCCACCCAGGTGCACCAGATGGAAGTACATGTGATTTATACTGCTCTGCAACATTACCCTCAACCTCCAAAGTTACATTCTGATTCACA
>JADRCC010435253.1:0-18675 GCA_019843855.1 Hylomyscus alleni
CAAAAAAACAAAAAAAAAAAAAAAAAAAAAAAAAAGATTGAGAATCGACAAATTGGACCTAATAAAATTACAAAGCTTCTGTAAGGCAAAGCACACTGTCAATAGGACAAAACAACAACCAACAGATTGAGAAAAGATCTTTTCCAATCCTACATCTGATAGAGGGCTAATATTTAATATATACAAAGAACTCAAGAAGTTAGACTCCTGAGAATCAAATAACCCTATTAAAAATGGGGTACAGAGCTAAACAAAGAATTCTCAACTGAGGAATACCGAATGGCTGAGAAGCACCTAAAGAAATGTTCAACATCCTTAGTCATTAGGGAAATGCAAATCAAAACAACCCTGAGATTCCACCTCACACCAGTCAGAATGGCTAAAATCAAAAACTCAGGTACAGCAGATGCTGGCGAGAATGTGGAAAAAGAGAAACACTCCTCCATTGCTGGTGGGATTGCAAGCTGGTACAACCACTCTGGAAATCAGTTTGGCAATTCCTCAGAAAATGAGACACAGTACTACCTGAGGATCCAGCTATAATACCACTGTTTTGCTAGTCAAAAGCCAGGAACCTACTCCAGACGTGACGGGGTAGACAGGTGGAATTCCAGTTACAACCCAAAGGGAAGATGATGGCTCTAGTTATAAATATAAGTAAGCATTGTCCTCTTTTAGAGATTACTTAAAAGTGACAGACATCACTAAGGTACACAATCTTCAATAAGTACTTTCAAGGAGGACACATAGGGAACAACTAAAAAAAGGAAAATGGTCACCTAGGAGTGCAGATACACACACACAAGGCAGAAGTAATCACCACAGGAATGGGCGAGTGCTGTAAATAGAAAAGAAAGCTGGCTGCCAGTACAGTACCTTCTCATCTTCATATCCACAGCTAGCACACTGCTTAACACACAGTAGGCACAGAATAAGAACATTTCTTGAGCTGCTCAGGAGGTAAAGGCACTTGCTGCCAAGTCTGAGACCTGAGTTTGACTTCCAGAATCCATATCGTGGAATGAGAAAACTGATTCTGGAAAGTTGTACTCTCCAGAAGGGCACAGGCATGCAGACGTACATGTGCACTCGTGCACTCGAGCACACACACACACTTTAAATTCCTGAATTTAATTCCTTAGAGTCAACAGTATTATATAAATATAGTCCATAGGGAAAAAAAAAAAAACTATAATCTTCTCTCTTACCCAAAGTCTATGTCAACTTTACTGAAGTCTCAAATCATTTAAAGATACACACACACACACACACACACACACACACACACACACACACACAGGAAAGCATGAAGACTCGATAAATTCAAGCACTCCAGAGAATGTACCTACACAATTACACTACAACTCAAAGTAACCAAGGAGCAGCGCTGGAAAGAGCAACACTAAAACACTAAAGCATGGCCCATACCCTGATTAAAAACAGAACAAACAACAAATCCCTGAATTCTAGATATGTCAATCCCAGTCAAAATTTTAGAATGAAAATAATTTTAAATTTTAAAACATATATTTCTTTTCAATCACTCTATTATTGAGAAACAGTCTGTAATCTGGATTGGCCTCAATATTCTTGTGTAGTTGAGGAAGGCCTTGAGTTTCTGATCTCCACCCTTCCCAGTGCTAGGGTTACAAGCATGTGATACCATGCCTGGTTTATGTGGGGATGAAAGCCGGAACTTGAGTGTACAAAGCAATTAGTTTACACCAACTGAGCTATATTCCTAGCCTGTGTGTGTGTGTGGTTCTGTGTGTGTGTGAGAGAGAGAGAGACAGAGAGACAGACAGAAACAGAGAGAGAGACAGAGAGAGAGAGAAACACAGAGACACAGATATTGATTTTTCATTTAATGTCCAGGCTGGCTTAGAACTCATAATCTTCCTGCCTCAACCTCTAGAATGCTGAGATCCAGATGTGTGCCACCATAATCAGCTATGGTGGTGAAGGTGACCATGGAGGCCAGAAAAGGGTGTAGATGCTTGGAGCTGGGTTAGAGGCAGCTGTGAGACACCTGACCTGAGTGCTGGGGACTCAACTCCCATCCTCCTGCAAAGCCAGAACGTGCTCAACACCAGAGCTATCCTTTGCCTCTCTTTACCTTACTTTTGAGGCAGGGTCTCTCACTGAGCCTGGAGACTAATAATTCAGCTGGACTGGCTGTCCAGCAAGCCTGAAGTCCCCTAGTGTCTGGCTCCCCAGCACTAGGATTATAGGAAAGTATTAGGATCTAAACTCAGGATCTCATGCTCGACTGCACCCCCTTCCCAAATCCTATAAATGTAGTGACTCCTCAAAGACAGCTTCTCAATATAATCCAAGTCAAATCACTTCTCTGGTATCCATTCACTTTTCTGGCTATCATTAAAGAAACATATATTAAGTACTGTGATATTCATTCAACAGCATGCAGCATTCGACATTTACTAAATGAACATGTATCAGAGATGAGGCTATAACTTAGTACAGCTCTGGTTTGATCTCCAGAACCAATGTTTAAGGCACTGTGCTAGAAGAGCTTCATGGCTGTCCATCATGTAATCCATGTTAGGAGCTTTGAAGAAAGCATTCCCATTTTATTGGTGAGCCAGTTTACAACCATGACCATTGCATAACTAGGTCCACCGTTATCATACAACTTCCTGATAGAACTTGGTGCAGCTCACACAATTTATTTTGTTAACTACATCTGACCAAGCATCTCATGACAGTCCTTATGGGCAAGACCAATGCACTGAGGTAGGAGAGCATCAGCTGAGATAACTGGCCAAGGTTCACTAAAGGATTTGTGTCTACTCTGTGCAGCAGAGTGCTAACTACATTAGCAACTGTTTTCCACTCAAGAGAAGGAGGGGATCGTGGATGTTCTGAAATAATCCCATCCTAAAACACTGCACAGCCAAAGAAGACCTAATCTCTGGCCATGCATCACCAGCATATATTGGAGCTTGCTACCAGGCTTTATATTTGCCCCCTCCCAGCCCCCCATTGCTTTTCAAAGTCTTTGTGAACTGAAGAGAACACTGAAGGTCTTCTAACCAAATCAAGTAAGGAAATTAAAAAAGCAGCTAATCTAGACAGTAGGTTCCATATCTTTCTTCTTTGCAGAACCTAGCACAGAACACTGGCCTAACCAGGCCCAATGTTTGGGGTCAGGGTGCCAAATCAAGACTTAAAAGGATATTAACACCAAGAAGTGGTGGTGCACGTCTTTAATCCCTGCACTTGGGAGGCAGAGGCAGGCGGATTTCTGAGTTCAAGGCTGACCTGGTCTACAGAGTGAGTTTCAGGACAGCCAGGGCTATGGAGAGAAATCCTGTCTCGAAAAAACCAAAAAAAAAAAAAAAAAAAAAAAAAAAAAAAAAAAAAAGGGATATTAACAATTTGTGTTTTTGTCAGCTTCCTGGCTGCAGATGTGACGTGACCAGCTACTTCCTCAAGTTCCTGTCACCATGTCCCCTGCCATGCCTGTACCACTAAAATATGAACTAAAACTTTTTCATCCTTAAAAAACAGTAAAATAAAATAAAACTGGCAAGCTTTAAACACTGGTACAGATCAAAAGCCAACTTTAACAGGTCAAGTATGTTAAAAAAAATGCTTTATTACAAAGTCAAAGAATAGAGGACCTGAAGGAGATACTCGTTTCTTGAAGCATAACTGAGATAAATTAAGGCTTTGTTGACAACTAACCCAGTAGTAACCAATGCCACAGCTTCCCCAGAAACTCACAGAATCTTTACAACTTCAGTGTCAGAAGAAGGAGAAGTGACTGCCTGCACCTCTCTGCTCAGTCTGAGCGGGCCTGGAGTCACGGTCAGCTCAAATCATCCCACTTTAACAAAGGAGGACATCAGGGGAGCAGGAGGGTGGACACCTGTAATCCTAGTCACTCTGGAGACTGAGGCCGGAGGATCATGAGTCTTGGGCTAGCTTACGCAACAACAGAAACAAAGAAAGGAAAAGAAGGAAGGATGGTGCCCTGACACCGGAGGAGTGCAGAAGACATTAAATGCCACTAGAGATCCAATTAAAGAACCAGAGCTGTTTACCTAAGAGAAGACAAAGACTCAGGAGGTCATGAGAGCCATCTCAAGGAATGTCATATGAGACCAAAGTTCCAGAGGGCAGAACTGAGAGTAAAACAGATCCTGGCTCTACAAAGAAAAAAACATGTTTGACACTAAACACAGAAGGACATGGAGCACCTCCAGGCAGAGGAAGGCTTCTGCTTTCAGTGATATCAGTTCATTTCACCTCCAAATGAACCCAGTGCCTTTGGTGGGGTAAGCAAGCTCTCTACCACTCAGCTACAGTCCCGGCCTGTGACCTCCAAGATGTTTAAAAGGGGTGGGGGATGAGGATCAACACATGACTGAGAACAGTGAACCACTAACTAGCTGTGGCTCCTGCCCTGCATCTTCCTTTTAATGTTTCCTGTATACTTTGAAAAAGTGTTTTAAAAACAAAGTACTCTAAAGAATACTTTAAACACAGAACTTTAAAGTACTTGAAACACAGAGCACTTTGAAAGGCTAAGTAGTTAGTAAAGGATTTCTTTCCCACCTCTGATGGAGATGAAAACAGCACAAGGTTGTATCTTACAGACGACACAGATCAAACTGCTCGGGCAGAGAACGCGGTGGTGAACTGCTACCAGAAGGAATCAGAACCAAGTTTCCATGTGTCAGTTAAAAAACAAAACGTTGACTTCTGTAATGTAATCCTCATACTGTTTACAATGAGTTACATAAAGATCTAAGCTGGGACGCTATTGGTACTGCGGTCCACCATAGCTCACCCTCCTCGTGTGGGGCACATTGGCTGCTTTCCACAGACTTAAAAATCATCACTTTTAGCACTAAGGGCATGTTATCTATAATCTGAACACAATTGTTTTGTTTGTTCTTTTGAGACAGGGTCTCACTGAGTAGCACTACCTGCTCTGCAGATCAAGTTGGCCTCCAACTCAGAGATCTGCTTGCTCTGCCTCCTGAGTCCTGGGATTAAGGATGTGTGCCACCTCTGCTGGACTCCACAGTGCAAATTTTAGGTTGAAGAGCTAAATTAATTTTCCAGGGAAGCTTTCAACTGTAATACCTTTTTCTTTTCTCTTCCAGTGTAGAACAAAGAGAAGTGTGAAATGGGTTGTTTATTAATCTCCAGAGGCAGTGAACTATAACGGCTCAAAATCTAGCCTGGCGGGCTCCGCCGTACCATTGGCTTGGGCGTTATCACCTGACACTGACTTCTCTAGGTGGTATGCTTTATATGGAATTGTAAACAGAGGAGTAAAAATAAAGCATGGGATCAGAACTGGAGCATCCTTGCACATTCTACACTGTGTCGTTTAATAATAGCGCCCGACATCAAACGTCACACCCATTAGATTACGCCTTCCAGTAGCATCTGTGCTAATTACGATCTATTGTACAAGTCGGGGCGATAATAACAGTGTTTACCCCACTCCAGGTGCTAAGTGAGTTTCCATATTTACCTTGACAACTCTGTGTACTAGATATAATAATTATGAGTACAGTAGCAGTAGAAACTCAGGGATACACAGGTTAAGCAATTTACTTAAGATCACAGGGCTACAGCAATAAAGGGGGGTAGGATATGAATCCAGACAATCAAACTCAAGTCCACTAGCCTTTTTAGCCTCTGGACAGTCTGATCAAGACACGTTAATAGATAAATTCCTTCTAACACATGCCAACTGATTTTTTTTTTTTAAAGGAGAACAAGGAGATCGCAGATGCTTCAATGGCCTGGTTTCACTTTCAATTACTTTGTAACACTTCCACACTCTTCCAATGCAACTGTAGAAGAAAGCCAGCGTTTTATGGCCTGACAGTAAAGAAAACGTGTAGCAGCAGTGCCTAGATCAATTGCTGGCCACAACGCAACATGATGTTTCAACGTGGATAGATCAAATCTCAAAGAAACCTCAAAGAATAAGGACGCCACACGTCCCGACACAAGAAGACTGCAAAGAAAATGCGTAACCCGCAAGCAGCAAAAAAACAAAAAAAAAAAAAACAAGAAACAAAACAAAACAAAGCAAAACCCCTCCAACGACGGGTGTTCTACCACTCCATTTACTTTGAAAACAGGACAAAATGGAACTTGCATAAACACTTAGTCATCTGTACGCTCTGAAGTTACAAACCACCTCGTTCGCAAATTCTAATCTGCATCGAACTTCCTGCTTCGCAAGGAAAGAAGAAGGGCTGATGCTCGAAGACTGGAGAGTGAAAACACCTGGTGCCCCAGCAGAAGCCCACCAAAGGGGAAAACCAGCCCACAGACTGGGGGACTCCCCGACCTGGGCAGCCTCCACCGGCAACTGGGGACTTTTCCGGGTCCTTCCCCTCCCCATTGCGGGTCTTGACATCTACAGACTGCCGGGGCCCGCGTGTCCCCAAAGCGATTGCAAAAGGCAATGGGAAGGCATGGGGGGGGGGGAGGGTGACAGGCGCGGGTCCCCCAGCCCGGCTCCCCGGGGTCTGCACCTGCAGGGTGGTGATGTGCTTGTCGTTGAACTTGTTCTCGCAGTAGCGCAGCACCAGCGACGTCTTCCCCACGCAGCCTTCCCCGAGCAGCACCACCTTGAAGGAGTAGGCTCGGCCCGCCGCCGCCGCCCCGCTGCCGGCCGCAGCCATCCCGCCGCTGCCCCGCCGCCCGAGCCCAGCGCCGCGCCGAACCCCGCACCACCACCACCGCCGCGGCGCCCGCTCCTCCCGGGCCCGGCTCTTTCACGGCCCGCCGAGCCCGGTGCCCGCCGCCCGCCGCGTCCTCTCGCGGGCGAGGCCTGCGAGGGCCGAGAGAAAGTCCCAGAATGAAGGGCCCGGGCCACCACGTCAGGGACCCGAGGCTAGGGGAGAGCGGCCTCTCCTCCCTCTAATGGCGTCTCCTTCCTCCTACGTCACACTTTCGCGTCACGTGACCGCGGTGGGCGGAGTCGGCGGCGGGCGAGCCTGGGCCTGGTATCTGTGTCCGCACCGACCGGTTCAGCGTTCCGGGAATCCTGCGGTGGGAACGAGCTGATCTTTGGGATCAGACCCCACTCTGATGGGTTAGAATACAGGACGTGATCGCCTGGCCCGAGGAATGGTCGCAAAGAGGACAGCCGTCACACCAGGGGTCATCACACGCCAAGTCTGGCCAAGGTGCCCTTGAGTCTTTTTCTCTAGGATCTCAAATCCGGGCTCTTGAACTTTACAGTTCGTCTACCCGGCCAGGTCTTCGAGTCATCGTCCAGGTCTCAGCTTAAACCGGAAAGGCTTTCATGACCACCCAGTCCTTCCCACATCCTTCCATCCCTCCTACTCACTTCCTCACTGAGATATTTCCTAACAATGGTGCGCCTTCTTTATCTTTATCACGGCTTACCACACTCGGTGGAATTCCGATTCGGTTGTAGGTTTAAGGGCAAGGATTGCAGAAGACTTAACCTCCCTCTTAGCCCTAAAAGCTAAGCTAAGAATGAATGCTGTTGCTTCAGTCATTAAACCCTGCTTCTCCGGGATTTCTGTCGTCTATGCTGAGTCCGCTTTGATGGGTCTGGTTTATTGGACGATTGCTTATTTTTCTTCCTGTGTTTCCACTTTATTTCATGAAATACACTTTCCTAAGAAATCAACCTGGTATTTCTGAAATTTTGTAATTTGGTGTCACTTACAATAAACTATCGTCTCATCCGACTAATTTTACACTTCAACTTAAATAAAAGACAGTTCATTCATTTATTCAGCGAGCCTGTGAATGTTCCCAATGCTTGCCATTCTCTGCATTGCATTAGATACAAATGTCTCTGTCCACAGAGAGCTTACATTTCTAACCAAGGAAACTACACATAGGCTATTACACAATGACTGGAAGCTGTTCAGAATGTTTTACAAAGTACACGGGAAGCTAGCTGAGTTAGCATTCTGAGTGAGCTTCCTGGAGAAAGCTGCCTTTTTGTTAGGAGTATCTTAGGCAAAAAAGAGAGGCGTGAAGTAGGAAGAAGCAACAGACATTGAGCACCTGACAAGTAGTCAAACAAGAAATCAGAGGCAGAAATATCACCTTTGAGTTCAAGGCCAGCCCGTTTTGAGTTCTAAAGCTAGCTGGAGCTACATAGCAAGACATCGTTTCAATAATAACAATAATTAATAATAATGATTATATTTACAATACTAATAATGCAACTAGGAAAAGAACTTACGATGTAACTTGCAAGGAATCAATGAGTCAATCCAAAAACAGCCTTTAAGTCTGGTACAGTATGTTATCGGGTCCTTTTATAAAATTATCTATAATTAGAAAATTGGACAAGGATAAAATTACTTGTGTCTATCTAGAATCAATCATTTATAAGACTATCTTGTCAATCATTTTCATAAATGAGACTATATTATCTACCTTACTTGTGCTGGCTAGTCTAATGTCAACTTGATATACAAACTAGAGTTATCTGAAAGGAGGGAAACCTCAAATGAGAAAGTGTCTCCATAACATCTGGCAGTAAGGCATCTTATCAATTAGTGATCAAGGGGGAGGGAGGGTGGGCAGTCCATTGTGGGCGGTGCCATCCCTGGGCTGTTTGTCCTGGGTTCTATAAGAAGGCAAGCTGAGTAAGCCCTGGGGAGCAAGCCAGTAAGCAGCATCCCTCCATGGCCTCTGCTTCAGCCTGCCCTGTTTGAGTTCCTGTCTTGATTTCCTTCGATGATGAGCAATAATGTGGGAATGTAAGAAGTCAAATAAACCCTTTCTCCCCAACTCGATTTTTGCTCATGGTGTTTCATTGCTTCCCTTCTGGGTGTGTAGAATCTGCCTCTCTTGGGGCTGGAGAGATGGCTCAGATATAATTAAGTTAATGGCATTGAGGTGGAGAGGGTAGGCCTAAAACAATCACAAATATAAGAGAGGCAGATTCTTTTTTGTTTTGTTTTGTTTTTGTTTGGGGTTTTTTTTTTGTTTTGTCTTAAGATTTATTTATTTTATATATATACAGTGTTCTGCATGCATGTATGCCTGCAGGCTAGAAGAGGGTACCAGATCTCATTATGGATGGTTGTGAGCCACCATGTGGTTGCTGGGAATTGAATTCAGGACCTCTGGAAGAGCAGACAGGACTCTTAACCTCTGAGCCATCTCCCCAGCCCCAAGAGAGGCAGATTCTACACACCCAGAAGGGAAGGGAAGGTGACCCCAGAGACAAGTAATATCACCACCACTCAAAAGTTCTGACAGCTACCAAATCTGGCAAACACATAGAGCCCTAGATCCAGTACTGGGAGTGAAGCCCTGCCAACATACTGAATTGTGTGGGACTCCTGAGTTTTAGAATTGGGAGAGAATTCATCTCTACTGCTCCAAGCTACCAAGTTTATAATTGATATTGGAGCCACAGCATTAATATAGAATTTATATTGGAGAAAATCAGTAACAACCTCCACTAGTCCAAGCAATGAAAGAAATTCAAGACAATTCTGCCACTGCATGCTGTATGGAGTTTAATTCATTCTTGGTGTTGGCGGTGACTAGTCTACATAAACACGGTAAGGAATGCCATAAAGAAAGATGTGAAACTCGAGCTGGAGAGATGGCTCAGCGGTTAAGAGCACTGACTGGCTAGGCGGTGGTGGCGCGTGCCTTTAATGCCAGCACTTGGGAGGCAGAGGCAGGCGGATTTCTGAGTTTGAGGCCAGCCTGGTCTACAGAGTGAGTTCCAGGACAGCCAGGGCTACACAGAGAAACCCTGTCTCGAAAAAAAAAAAAAAAACAAACCAAAACCAAAACAAAACAAAAAAAGCACTGACTGTTCTTGCAGAGGTCCTGAGTTCAATTCCCAGCAACCACATGGTGGCTTACAATCATCTGTAACAGAATCTGATGCCCTCTTCTGAAGACAGCGACAGTGCACTCACATACATAAAATAAATAAATCTTAAAAAAAAAAAAAGAAGAAGTGAAACTCTAGCTCTCCCATAAATATGAAATGCTATGAAATTGTTGAAATGCTATGAAATTGTATAGCCGACAACTGGGAATAGATTCCTGACTGGAGAGAGCAGATCAGGACAATAATGCACAAATGCATGCAGCTCCTCTGTACCTAGCGATGCTCTTCCCAAATACAGAAATAAGGAGAGGGAGGAAAGCGAAAAGGGAGGGAGAGAGGGAAGGAGGAAGAAGAGAGAAGTTTAGACAAGCATAGTATATCAAATGGAGAAAATTGTCACAGAAGAATAATATACATTATGATGGTTTGTGTATGCTTGGCCCAGGGAGTGTCACTATTTGGAGGTGCGGCCTTGTTGGAGTAGGTGTGTCACTGTGGGTGTGGCTTTAAGACCCTACTCCTAGCTGCCTGGAAGTCAGTACTCTGCTAGCAGCCTTCAGATGAAGATGTAGATCTCTCAGCTCCTCCTGCACCATTGTCTGCCTGGATGCTGCCATGTTCCCACCTTGATGATACTGGACTGAACCTCTGAACCGGTAAGCCAGCCCCAATTAAATATTGTCCTTATAAGACTTGCCTTGGTCATGGTGTCTGCTCACAATAGTAAAACCCTAACAAACACATACATCTCCAATAGTTTCTGTCACAAGAGTAGGACTGATAATAGTAAGGTTGGGATTATGGACTACTTTTAATGTATGTGAGCCCTGCTTTTAAAAATTGTCTCATTATTTCCCTATCTATATACTAGTCTTGTGTACTAAGACCAAACTTATCTCTAGCATTACTTTCCAAGGATCTTGACTGTTGAAACTCGAGGGAATGCCCGGAGCTGAGGAGTCAGTTAGCTATTGTTTGTGGTTTTGTTTTTTGTTTTTTGTTTTCATTTGGAAAGGAGGATTGTCAATATATATATATATATATATATATATATATATATATATATATCTTTGGCTCATTCCTTTACTATTAGAAATATTTACCTGGATGTTATTACCTGCCAGTGACTGTACTATACATGTCACTTAAGTAGATATGATCTCTGTCTGAATGTTGCTCAATAAATGTGAGCCACAGATTATTAAATAGTTGCAATAAAGTGTGGTAAATGAGAGCACGGATGGTACAGATAGACATCTAAAGCCTCATAGGAGCCATTTGAGAACAAACTTCAGATAACATGCCTTTTTTTATTAGTTAATTTATTTAATCACTTTACATGCTGATGACTGCCTTCCATCTCTCCCTCACACAGTCAGTCCCCCTCCCCTTCTTCCCTGAGAGGGTGGAGACCCAGCCCTGGTATCCCCCCCCCCCCCCCGGCACATCATATCTTTGCAGGGCTAGGTCTATCCTCTCTCGCCAAAGTCAGACAAGGCAGCCCAGTTAGGGGAACGGGATCTACAGACAGGCAACAGCTTCGGGGGCAGTCCCTACTCCAGTTGTTGGGGACTCACATGAAGACTGAGCTTCACATCTGCAAATGTTGACTAGAACGTTTAAATGCGTCTCCAGATTTCTATAAGCTGTTCTTCCCATGGTGTCTTAGTTAGGGTTTTACTGCTGTGAAAAGACACCATGACCAAGGCAGGTCTTATAAAGGACAACTTTTAATTGGGGCTGGCTTACAGGTTCAGAGGTTCAGGCCATTATCATCAAGGCAGGCGCATGGCAGCATCCAGGCAGGCATGGTGCAGGAGGAGCTGAGAGTTCTACATCTTCATCTGAAGGCTGCTGGCAGAATACTGACTTCCAGGCAGCTAGGATGAGGGTCTTAAATCCCATGCCCATGGTGACACACCAACTCCAACAGGGCCACACCTACTTCAACAGGGCCACACCTTCTAATAGTGCCACTCCCTGAGCCAAGCATATATAAACCATCACACTTGTTTTTTTTCTTGCCTTAGTATTAGTTCCATGAGTGCATTTAACTATGGATAAAATGTAGTTCTTTTTGTTCTGGGGCAGGGGGAATCAAACCAAGGTTTGCACATGCTAAGAAAGTGCCAGCCTCTATGACAGACACTATGTGTTGCCCAAATATGTCAACCTCTTCTGCCTTACCTTTCTCTGTTATGGAAATAAAACAAGAAACCCATGAATTCCTATTCTTAGAACAATGTGCAATGCAGAGGGTTTGGGGAAAGAAACAGGCCCTACAAGAACAGGTGACATAAGCCTGGAGAGATGGCTCAATAGTTTAAATATGAGCTTTCCAAGTGTGAGGGAGGACTGGGGTTTCGCTTCCCAGAATCCTATGTAAATGTTCGATGGGGATGCTAGCCTGCCTGTAGTTCCAGCATAGGAAGATAGAAGCCAGATTCCTCAGAACCAGCTGACTAGCTAAGCTGGCCATGTCTGTAAGCTCTGGAGTTGACTGAGAGACCTTGTCTCAGTGACTAAGGTAGAGGAGCAATTGTGGATGCTTCCTGGCATCCATGTACAACACCCAGGAGTGTGGTAAAGGAAAAAAGATGAAGTCACACAGGCATGGTGTGAGGGGTTCAGAGGGGCCTTGGAAACACTGACCCATTAGAAATAGGCCGGGGATGAGGAGCTGTGGAGAAGTACCTCCTCCCTCAAAAAAGATCAACAGAAAACTAGAAGTTAACGTCAAGGAATTTTTTTTAAAAGGCTTTAAGAAGAAAGGTCAGGTATGGTGGCACATGCCAGGAATCCCAGCATTCAGGAGGCAAAAGCAGGTAGATCTCTTTGAGGGGCCCAATCTAGTCTATATAGTAAGTTCCTACATAGTGACACACTCTGCCACCACACCCCACTCCTCCAACCCCCCACCTTCACATCCCTCCACCCTACCCACCGACAATTCAGCTCAAATCAAAATGTCAGTGACAAGATAAGAAACCCTGCTTTCAGGCTGGAAAGATGGCTCCATGGTTAAGAAGGCAGACTATTTTCAGAGGACTTAAGTTCAAGTCCCAGCACCCAAGTGGGCAGCTCACAGCCTCCTGCAACTTCAGCTCCAGAGGATTTGATCCCTTCTCCTGGTCTACCCTGGCTCTTGCACTCACACATAATTAAGAAAGAAATCTTAAAAAAAAAAAAAAAAGAAACCTTGCTTCTATCCTAGGAAGTATGCACGTTTCACTACAGTTATAAACCGCATAGAAGTATTAGAGGCAAGTAGAAGAAAGAGTAACTGGGTGGTGGGGTGGTACGTGCCTTTAACCTCAGCACTCAGGAGGGAGAGGCAGGCAGATCTCTGTGAGTTCAAAGCCGGCCTGATCTACATAGTAAGTTCCAGACCATCCAGTAGAGAGAACAAGAAATTATAGAATTTAAGAAACCAGTTCCAACTTTGGCATTAATTAATATGCATGTAGTCTCTGTTTCCTCAGTTCTGTTTCCCACTGTAGAAGTATCTTTTAGGGGTTGGAGAGATGGCTTCAGCAGTTAAGAGCACTGACTGCTCTTCTGAAGGACCTGAGTTCAAATCCCAGCAACCACATGATGGCTCACAGCCATCCGTAATGAGATCTGATGCCCTCTTCTGGTGTGTCTGAAGACAGCTACAGTGTACTTACATATAATAAATAAATCTTAAAAATAAAAATAAAAAAGAAGTATCTTTTACTCTCAAGGCAGTTTTTTAATTGAAAATTAATTCTCTCATACAATATCCACACCACCATTTCTCCTCCTCCTAGCTTCCCCCCCCCACTTCCCCTTTCCCCCAGATCTACCGCACTAGCTTCATTTCCTCTTCAAGAAAGAGCAGGCTTCCAAGAGATGACAACCAAACAGGACAAGACAAGATGCAATAAGACAAGGCAAAAAGCCCTTATATGGATGCTGGACAAGGCAACCCCATAGGAAGAAAAGAGTCCCCACAGTAGACAGAGAATCAGAGAAACACCTATTCCCACCCTTAGGAGTCCCACAAAAAAACCAAGCTAGCAGCCATAATACATGCAGAGGACCTGGTGCAGCCCCACACAACTCCATGCTCACCTCTTCAGTCTCCGCTCAAGACATTTCTTAATCCTCCATTGAGTACTAGTGCCTTTCAGCGAGGGTCACAATACCTTTTTATCCTTACTGGGCTTTTTCTCTGGGAGACCAGGAGATTTCAAAACATTTCTGTAATTCCTTAGGGAAGTAGCTCTTACAGATGTTCTGCTTCTGTGGAGTTCTCCAAATTCAAGAAGTCGGGGCTAACAAACTTTAATATGCAATCATTTGGAAGGTAAAATTGAATATTAGAAGGCGTGGTGGCATTTAAAACAGGAGTACAATAACAGAAAAAAGGAACCTAAACAAAACCAAAACCAAAGGAAACATAATACCTACAGCAGCCCATTTCTACAACTGGCCAGGGGCTGGGGAGAGGCAAACTGAAGTTTAGCAGTTACCAGCAAGGCGAGGACTTGGACAATAAACCAATGCTTTTTCTTTAAGGAGCTTCTGACTTCAAGGAAGCCAAGGAAAATCTAGGGCACTAATAGCAGAACAAAGAAATGATTCAACCAAGTCTAGACTGGTGAGCCGATGACTTTACTTTGGTTTCCTATAGCTGCATGGATGCAGGGGCTACGGGCAAGAGGGCGGTGATGCTCAGGCAGATGGATCTCCGAAAAGCCCGGCCAGCATGGGTTGAGGATGTCTGGATGCTGTCCTCTGTGACTTACTCACTGCTGTAAAATCTGGGAGAGGCTTCATGACTCTTGCAACTTTCTGAATGTTCTGTGTCCTGCGAATTCCCTAAGCTTCATAACTTTATTAATCTCCTGAGTCTTTTCAGCCTCCCCTTCTCCAAAGGGGAATTTACTTTCTTTTTTTGGAACAGGTTCTCACTGTGTGGTCCTGGCTGCCCTGGAATTAACTGTGTAGACCAGACTGGTTTCAAACTCATACAGAGCCACCTGCCTCTGCCTCCTGAGTGCTGGGATTAAAAGCACGGGCCACCATGATCAGTGAGGATTTTTACTTTAGAGAAAATAGATAATATACGAAGGTGTGCTGGATAGTTTTGCATGCCAACTTGACAAAAGCTGAAGAGGAAGGAGACTCAGTTGAGGAAATGCCTCCATGAGATCCAGCTTAAGGCATTTTCTCAATTAATGGTCAGTGAGGGAGGGCCCATTCTATTGTGAGTGGGGCCATCTCTGGATTGGTAGCCCTGGGTTCTATAAGAAAGCAAACTGAGGAAGCCATGGGAAGCAGGCCAGTAATCAGAACCCCCTCCATGGCCTCTGGATCAGCTTCTACCTCCAAGTTCCATCCCTGCTTGAATTCCTGTCCTGACTTCCTCCCCTGAAGGGAGTACTATGATCTGGAAGTGTAAGTTGAATAACCCCTTCCCTCCTCAACTTGTTTTTCAGTAACAGTGTTTCGTTGCAGCGATAGAAACCTGAACTAAGACACAGGGCTAACACCACATCTAACAGATGTTTGCATCTATGAATTCTGCAATGTAGTGCTTCAGTTTGCTAATTGAAGACAATGAGTGGAGGACCAGTCTATAAAGACTGTGTATTGGACATGAGATTTCAGGAACTCAGTTGGGCATATGGGATTTGGCGGATAGAATTTTCTCAAAGCATTCTCCGTTAGACGCACCCAGCAAGGGTAATTTAACAACAGGCAGTGGCAGCTGCGGATCAACATGAGCTCCCCATAGGAATCAACGTTTTTCCTTTATTTGTGCACCTACTCAGCAACTGTGTTGACCATGAGATGTTTTTCTTTTCTTTTTTTTAAGATTTATTTTTTTATTTTACTTATATGAGTACACTATCACTTTCTTCAGACACACCAGAAGAGGACATCAGATCCCACCACAGATGGTTGTGAGCCACCATGTGGTTGCTGGGAATTGAACTCAGGACCTCTGGAAGGGCAGCCGGTGCTCTTAACCACTGAGCCATCTCTCCAGCCTGAGACTGTTTTTCTTTGTGAGCTCATACACCGGTGTGGGAGGCAACAGGTAAAGAACTAGAACAAGGTGTAGTAGAGGTGTTTAATGTCAACCCAGAATTCACATCCTTTCGTCATCCAAACAGAAATCAAGCACCTGTCTGTATCTTTCCTTTCTGGAGGAGCTTAGAACCTACAGTTTCTAGTCTGTTTAAATCTTCTCTGAGGCTCTTCCTCTGGCTCACTTGCAAAAATAAATAAGCTGCAAGTGCGGGCAGTGACCACTAGAGGGCACAAGGAGCTCAATAAAATTTACCAGATAAGCGCAAATCCTTCCAAGACTGCTTTAGCACTGTGTTCTTCAATAAAAGTAAAGTAATCCGCAAAGATTTTCCCCTGAGTTTTAGAAAACAAGAATATTCTAAGAGACACGGGGAATGCAAGAAGGAAGAAGCGCCGGGCAGTGGTGGCGTACGCCTTTAATCCCAGCACTTGGGAGGCAGAGGCAGGAGGATTTCTGAGTTCGAGGCCAGCCTGGTCTACAGAGTGAGTTCCAGGACAGCCAGGGCTACACAGAGAAACCCTGTCTCAAAAAAAAAAAATAAATAAATAAAAAAAAAGAAGAAGAAAAAAGAAGGAAGAAGCTACAGTTCATAAGGTGACAGATGCTCACTACAAATGTTCCAAGAATTTTAACAGTATTTCTTCTCAAAGAAAAAAATTGTACTTAACGTTAGAATTCTCAGATCTTAACCAATTTCTACTAAAATATGTCAGGAGCTAAAAAGAGAGGACAAATAAAGCTATCAAAATGTTTGTTTTAAATGTGCCATCTTTAACGTCTATTTTCAGGGGCTTGGAGAGATGGTTCTGTGGTTAAAGCCCAGAGGTTGGGTCCTTCAGTTCTTGGTACACGAAATCAGGTGGCTCATAACTGCTTGTAACTCCAGCTCCAAGACATCACTGACCTTGGCTTCCTTGGACACCTGTGCTTCCCAGAGGTTGGGTCCTTCAGTTCTTGGTACACGAAATCAGGTGGCTCATAACTGCTTGTAACTCCAGCTCCAAGACATGACTGACCTTGGCTTCCTTGGACACCTGTGCTTACACATACATGGACACACGCACTCACACACACACACACACACACACACACACACACACACACACACACGCTAACACACAGAATAAAATAAATTGATTTTTAAATAACCAGAGCATCAAAACTATCTGCTTATATCAGATAGAAACATTGTATTGTGTATTCTGTGCTCAAATTATTGGTAACACTGTTGCAACTGGCTGTTTCTAAATGACTAAAGTCAGTTCAGAACTCAGACAATCTCACCGACTCAGTCTGAAGTCTGTAGTGTGGTCATTTCCTGTAGTTATAAGACACTAGAAATCCTAAAGAGATCTATTGTACTGGCTGGTTTTGTGTGCCAACTTGACAAAGGCTGGAGTTATCACAGAAGGGAGCTTCAGTTGGGGGAAGTACTTCCATGAGACCCAGCTGTGGGGCATTTTCTCAATTAGTGATCAAGGGGGTAGGGCCCCTTGTGGGTGGTGCCATCCCTGGGCTGGAAGTCGGGTTCTATAAGAGAGCAGGCTGAGCAAGCCAGGAGAAGCAAGCCAGTAAGGAACATCTCTCCATGGCCTCTGCATCAGCTCCTGCTTCCTGACCTGCTTGAGTTCCAGTCCTGACTTTCTTTGGTGATAACATCGATATGGAAGTGTAAGCTGAATAAACCCTTTCCTCCCCAACTTGCTTCTTGGTCATGATGTTTGTGCAGGAATAGAAACCCTGACTAAGACATCTATGTAAACTAGACCTCAATGACTATTCTGGTTGTTAATTTTGATTGGCAACCTGACACATCTAGACTCACATCTGAGCCAATCTCTGGCCACATCTGTGAAGGAGTTTCCAGACTGGCTCTACAGGGGTAGGAAGAGCCACTCTAAATTCACAGGGCACGATTCCATGGGCTAGGGTCCTAGACTGGCTGAAAGGAACAAAAGGAGCTGAGTGATAGATTTCGTCTCACTCTGCTTCCTGACAGTGGACACAATGGACCAGACCTCTGCCGGACTCATCCTCACAGCCTATATCCAGGACGACTGGGATGTTATAGGTGCAGAATAAATGATCAGCCTTTCTAAGTACCAGTTTCCTCATGTCTTAATTTTCAATGTATATGCTCTTAAACTTTTGTACAAACTTTCCTTAAACCACGGAGCATGATCTTCCTCAGTCCATCTCTCTCTCTCTCTCTCTCTCTCTCTCTCTCTCTCTCTCTCTCTCTCTCTCTCTCTCTCCTCCTCCTCCTCCTCCCTCCCTCCCTCCCTCCCTCTCTCTCTCTCCTATTTCCAGCTTCCTCCTGTCCCCACATCCATATTTCTCTACTAGTTCACTTCTTGAACAACCAAAAACTCTTTCCAGCATCTGATTTTTTTTCTCAGTGTGAATATGTGTACTTGTGAAAACTCATGTGTGTGTGTCCATTCATAGTGAAGGCCAGAGGTTGACACTGGGTGTCTTCCTCAACCACTTTCCTATTTTGAGGCTGTGTCTCTGACTGAATTTGAAGTTATCAATGAGTTCTGGGATGGGTCGTCCTGTCCCTAGCTTCCCTGTGCTGGAATTATGGGTACATGCTACCACTTGGGATTGTTGGTTTCTTTTTGGTTTTTCGAGACAGGGACTCTCTCTATAGCCTTAGAGGTCCTGGAACTCACTCTCTAGAGCATGCTGGCCTTGAACTCACAGACCTTCCCTCCTCTGTCTGCTGAGTGCCCAACTCGATCCTGGTTTCTTTTTTTTTTTT
>JADRCC010435283.1:5160-12660 GCA_019843855.1 Hylomyscus alleni
ACACACACACACACACACACACACACACACACACACACACACACACATATAAATAAAAACTGATTGAATAAACATCATTGCACTATACTTACAATTTTTTCTTTTATTCCCATGATGTTTGTAGATCATGATTTTAATATTTTCAGTTGTTGATATTCAATAAACAGAATAGTTATTTTAAGATATACTTGCTTGTTATGTCTCCCTTTACATTTCTGATTTTATTAATTTAGATACTGTCTCTGTGCCCTCTGGTTAGTCAGGCCAAGGGTTTATCTATCTTGTTGATTTTCTCAAAGAACCAGCTCCTGGTTTCGTTGATTCTTTATATAGTTCTTTTTGTTTCTATTTGGTTTGATTTTTTTCCTGCCCTCTATTTCTCTTGAGTGTATTTGCTTCTTTTTGTTCTAGAGCATTCAGGTGTGTTGTCAAACTGCTAGTGTAAGTTCTCTCCAGTTTCTTTTTGAAGGCACTTAGAGCTGTGAGTTTTCTTCCTACCATTGTTTTGTTTTGTTTTGTTTTAACTTTTATTGCATTATGATGAGAAAAGTTACGTGATTCCAATTTAAAAATGTATTTTAAGTAAATATAATTAAATCACATTCTTGTTTCCCTTTTGTACCCCACTCCTCCCAGAGACCCCCCTTCAATACCTACAATATCTTTTTTTGTTATATTGCTTAAAATTTATAAAATATTATAACAATAAAAATAAGTATTATAAAAATTGTTTGATATAAAACAACAATTTAACAGTCTCATGTAGATGCTCGTCTATAGCAATAGTGAAAATACTATATTTTTCTTAATATAAATTTTAAATAACTCCAAACATATTAACTGTTATTTCAAAATAATACATCACTACTAGAATTTTCTTAAATGAACGTAAATATATAAAGTCTTTTTGTTTGTTTGTTTTATATTAAGTAGAGTTTAAAATCTTGGCTCTTACTATGGTACAAGCCCAAAATAAGAACAATTTTTAGACATTGGATTTCATTGTAATAAGGCTATACTTCAATAACCCTCACATCACCAAAGGATTTTACCTCCATCGTAGCTAAGCTGAGAGTTGATAGTGCTGCTGCACCAAGAAATGAATTGTGGGCACGATTTTTGGATACAGACTTCCTGCAATGGTCAAAGCTATTTGACTTGAGTGAGTGACTTTATTCTCAACCCACAGAGAACAGGTTACATTCATTTAAGAAATGGTGTATGTATTAAGATAGTCTATTCATAAACTCATTCACCAACTGTTTCAATGAACAATGGTTCTGTTTGGAGGGTGGCACAGACATTAGGTGAGGGGAAGAATTTGGCTCATTAGCTGTGATAATTTGGAAAAGCATTCATCTCAGATAAAAAGTAACTTATAAAGTCCTCTTCTTCAAACTTGATACAAGAGTTACAAACATCAAGCAAAGCATTCAGTCTCACTCTTTGTTGTTCTCTTACAAGCCACCTCCCTAGTTAATTGTCTATGTTTCTTTTGGGTATATAAATACTTTTGAAATATATAAGCTGTTCTGAAAACCAGAGTATAATGCAAAAACATGAAATAAACAATACTACTAATAGAGAGGCTGAGATAGGAGAAGCAAGATTTCAAGACCCTTATGTTGTACACAGCAAGACACTGTCACAAACAAACAAGCTGAAAGTATATATAGATTGTATAATATTGGACCTATTTCTCCAATTACCAAATTAGAGAGACCACTGGATGACAATCAACAAATTTCTAATTCCCCATATTATTGGATTTCAATTGCTTAGGATATGTTGGTAATATTAATTTTCATATTAAGATCTTAAGAAAAAGTAATTGTCACTTTCTGCTGTTTTTGCTGTAAGAGGTGGAATTAGGTTTGTGTGAATTTGTTGAAAGATTACTTTCTTGCTTCTTGTAGGGTGTAGTTTTGCTCCTTATGTTGATGTTTTCCATCTATTATCCTTTGTAGGACTGGATTTGTGGAAAGATATTATGTAAATTTGTTTTTGTCATGGAATATCTTGTTTTCTCCATCTATGGTAATTGAGAGTTTTGCTGGATATAGTAGCCTGGGCTGGCATTTGTGTTCTTGTAGGGTCTGTATGACATCTCACCAAGATCTTCTTGCTTTCATAGTCTCTGATGAGAAGTCTAGTGTAATTCTGATAGGCCTACCTTGACCTTTTTCCCTTACTGTTTTTAAAATTCTTTCTTCGTTTAGTGCATATGTTACTTGACCTTTTTCCCTTACTGTTTTTAAAATTCTTTCTTCGTTTAGTGCATTTGGTGTTTTTATTATTATGTGATGGGAGGAATTTCTTTTCTAGTCCAGTCTATTTGGAGTTCTGTAGGCTTCTTGCATGTTCATGGGCATCTCTTTCTTTAGATTAGGGAAGTTTTCTTCTATAATTTTGTTGAAGATATTTACTGGCCCATTACATTGGGAGTCTTCACTCTCTTCTATACCTATTATCCTTAGGTTTGGTCTTCTCATTGCATCCTGGATTTTCTGGATGTTTTGGGTTAGGAGCTCTTTGCTTTTTGCATTTTCTTTGACTGTTGTGTCAATGTTTTCTATGGTGTCTTCTGCCCCTGAGATTCTCTCTTCTATCTCTTGTATTCGGTTGGTGATGCTTGCATCTATGACTCCTGATTTCTTTCCTAGGTTTTGTATCTCCAGGGTTGTCTCTCTTTCTGATTTCTTTATTGTTTCTATTACCATTTTTAGATTCTGGATGGTTTTGCTCATTTCCTTCACCTGTTTGATTGTGTTTTCCTGTAGTTCTTTAAGGGATTTTTGTGTTTCCTTTTGAAGGGCTTCTAGCTGTTTACCTGTGTTCTCATGTATTTCCTTGAGGATGCTATTTATGTCTTTCTTAAGGTCCTGTATCATCACCATGAGAAGTGATTTTATATCTGAATCTTGCTTTTCCGGTGTAATGGTGTGTCTAGGACTTGCTATGGTGGGAGAACTGGGTTCTGATGATGCCAAGTGATCTTGGTTTGTGTTGTTTATTTTCTTACTCTTGCCCTGAGCCATCTGGTTATCTCTAGTGCTACTAGAGATAACTGTCCTTCCTGTGATCCTGGTTGTGTCAGAACTCCTCAGAGTCAAGCTGTCTCTGTGATTCTTGTGATTCTGGGATCCTGTGATCCTGAGCTTATTAGAGCACCTGGGAGTGGCGCTTCCTCTGCGTGTTGTGAGACTGACTGCAGAGCTTGCACCCAAGGTCTGCTCAGGACACCAGTCCAGACAGATCGGAAGGAATCCAAGTCACTGGGCTGGGAGAGTTCCTGTGTGCCTGGTCCCGCTGGTCCCAGTTACTCCTGGTGTTGGGACAGATGTTGGTTCCTCCTCACCTCTGATCCTGGGCTTGTTAGAGCACCTGGGAGTGGAGCTTCCTCTGGGTGTTGAGGGACTGGCTTCGGAGCTTGTGCCCAAGGTCTACTCAGGACACCAGCCCAGACAGACCAGAAGGAACCAGAACTACTGGGCTGGCAGAGTTCCTGTGTGCCTGGTCCTGTTGGTCCCAGTTACTCCCAGTGCTGGGACAGATGTTGGTTCCTCCTCACCTCTGAACCTGGACGTGTCAGAGCACCTGGAAGTGGAGCTTCCTCTGGGTGTTGTGAGACTGCCCATTGTTTTCATTGTAGCCCATAAGTTTTGGCATGATGTGTCTTCATTTTCATTAAATTCTAAAAAGCCTTTAATTTCTTTTTTTATTTCTTCCTTGACCAAGTTATCATTGAGTAGAGCATTGTTCAGCTTCCATGTGTATGTGTTCTTTCTGTTGTTTTTGTTGGTATTTAAGACCAGCTTTAGCCCGTGGTGATCTGATAGGGTACATGGGATTATTTCAATCTTCTTGTATATGTTGAGGCCTGTTTTGTGACCAGTTATATGATCAGTTTTGGAGACAGTGCCATTAGGTGCTGAGAAGAAGGTATATTCTTTTGCTTTAGGATGAAATGTTCTATAAATATCTGTTACATCCATTTGGTTCATAACTTCTGCTAGTTTCACTGTGTCTCTGTTTAGTTTCTGTTTCCATGATCTGTCCATTGCTGAGAGTAGGATGTTGAAGTCTCCCAGTATTATTGTCTGAGGTGCGATGTGTGCTTTGAGCTTTAATAAAGTTTCTTTTATGAATGTGGGTGCCCTTGCATTAGGAGCATAGATGTTCAGAATTGAGAGTTCATCTTGGTAGGTTTTCCTTTGACCAGTATGAAGTGTCTTTCCTTATCTTTTTTTTTGATAACTTTTGGTTGAGAGTTGATTTTATTCAATATAGAATGGCTACTCCAGCTTGTTTCTTGGGACCATTTGCTTAGAAAATTGTTTTCCAGCCTTTTATTCTGAGGTAGTGTTTTCTTTGACACTGAGGTGCATTTCCTGTATGCAGCAAAATGCTGAATCCTATTTATGTATCTAGTCTGTTAGCCTATGTCTTTTTGGGGAAATTGAGTCCATTGATGTTAAGATATATTAAGGAAAAGTGATTGTTACTTCCTGTTATTTTTGTTGTTAGAGGTGGAATTATCTTTCTGTGGCTATCTTCTTTTGGATTTGTTAAAAGATTACTTTGTTTTTTTTAGGGTATAGTTTCTCTCCTTGTGTTGGTGTTTTCCATATATTATCCTTTGTAGGGCTGAATTTATGGAAAGATATTGTGTAAATTTGGTTTTGTCATGGAATATCTTGTTTTCTCCATCTATGGTAATTGAGAGTTTTGCTGGATATAGTAGCCTGGGCTGGCATTTGTGTTCTCTTAGGGTCTATATGACATTGGGGTCTATATGACATCTGCCCAGGATCTTCTAGTTTGCATAGTCTCTGGAGAAAAGTCTGGTGTAATTCTGATAGGTCTGCCTTTATAGGCTACTTGGCCTTTTTGCCTTACTGCTTTTAATATTCTTTCTTCATTTAGTGCATTTGGTGTTTTGATTATGTAACAGGAGGAATTTCTTTTCTGGTCCAGTCTATTAGGAGTTCTGTAGGCTTCTTGTATGTTCATGAGGATCTCTTTCTTTAGGTTAGGGAAGTTTTCTTCTATAATTTTGTTGAAGATATTTACTGGCCCTTTAAGTTGGAAGTCTTCACTCTCTTCTATACCTATTATCCTTAGGTTTGGTCTTCTCATTGTGTCCTGGATTTCTTGGATGTTTTGGGTTAGGATCTTTTTTGCATTTTGCATTTTCTTTGACTGTTGTGTCAATGTTTTTTATGGTATCTATCTTTTGTATTCTGTTGGTGATGCTTGCATCTATGACTCCTGATCTCTTTCCTATGTGTTCTAACTCCAGGATTATCTCCCTTTGTGATTTATTTATTGTTTTTATTTCCATTTTTACATCTTGGATGGTTTTGTTCGTTTCCTTCACCTGTTTGTTTGTGTTTTCCTATAATTCTTTAAGGGATTTTTGTGTTTCCTCTTTAAGGGAATCTAGCTATTTACCTGTGTTCTCCTGTATTTCTTTGAGGGAGTTATTTATGTCCTTCTTAAAGTCCTCTATCACCATCATGAGAGGTGATTTTAGATCTGAATCTTGCTTTTCTGGTATGGTGGTATGTCCAGGACTTGCTGTGGTGGGAGAATTGGGTTCTGATGATGCCAAGTAACTTTGGTTTCTGTTGCTTATTTTCTCACCCTTGCCTTCTGCCATCTGATTGTCTCTAGTGCTACATGCCTAGAGCCTGCCTTTCCTGTGATCCTGGTTGTGTCAGAACTCCTCAGAGTTCAACTGTCTCTGTGATCCTGAGATCCTGGGTGTGTCAGAGCTTCTGGGAGGCAAGTTGCTTCTGGGACCCTGAGATCCTGGTGTGACCAAGCTCCTGGGATCCTGGGATGCTGTGGACCTGGGTGTGTTAGAGCACCTGAAAGTGGAGCTTTTTCTGGACTGGCTGGGGAGCTAGTGCCCAAGGTCTGCTTAGGGCACCTCTGATCCTATGATTCTGGGCATGTTAGAGTGCCTGGGAATGGATCTTCTTCTGGGTGTTGTGGGACTGACTGTGGAGTTTGCGCCCAAGGTCTGCTCAGGACACTGGCCCAGACAGGAAGCAACCCATGCCACTGGTAGGGCAGAGTTCCTGGGTGCCTGGGTCCCACTGGTCCCAATTACTTCCGATGTTGGGGCAGATGTTGTGTCCTCCTCACCTCTGATCCTATGATCCTGGGTGTGTTAGACCACCTCGGAGTGTATCTTCCTCTCTGTGTTGTGGGACTGGCTGCTACATTTTTTTTCTTAAAGATAGGTTTTGGAAGGAAAAATCCTCATTTGGAAATTGTAATGTGGGGCTGACAACATGGCTTAGCAGATATAGGGACTTGCTGCCAACCTGAGTTCAATTCCTAGTACCCATATGATGAAAGGAGAGAACCTGCCAAGTTCCACAAGTTCTCCTCTGACCTCCACACACAGCATGGCAAATGTGAACCCCCATACAGACACATACACACGAACACTAAATAAATAAATAAATAAATAAATAAATAAATAAATAAATAAATAAAACATCATAGAAAATTGGAGTGTGGCAAGCCAGCAAACAAGAAATGGTAACATTTCAAAATCTACATTTTGAAAAACTAATATTGGAAATCCTGATTAAAGTGAGTCATAGGACAAAAATCCCAGAGCAGAAAACTGAGAATTAAGGGTCACTTCTTTGCCGTGTTTTCTTTGTACTTGTTATATTATTGAGACTCTAATGTAAATAGCTACTGTTATCACTGATAACTTAGTGAAGCTTAATGGTGTGGTTTTAGTCCCAATTAAAATATGGAGAAATGTGAGAGGCTTTCTGACGCTCTCCCAGATAAATAACACTCTAAATGCACAGCCTTCGATTGGAAACAACGGTTTAATAGTGCCTTAGCTTTCTGGAAATCTCCGTACATAGATCTTAAGCAGCTCAGACATTTAAATGCACCCTCCTTTGTCAAAGCTCCACGAGATCCCCAGGTTTGTTAAAAGACATTTGGATTTTAAGACAGTGTGTTGTTCTTTAAATGGCAATGCTGTGCACCTCACTAGCCTTTGTCTTCTACTACATTCCTAAGGATGAACTCCATGGAGTTCATAGGGCTTTCTCAGAAGAACTGGAACAAAAAAAAAAAAATCACTCACAAGATCACTCCTAAAACACAAAGTGAATCCACATCCCCCTTTCTCACTTAATTGTACCACGTGCCCTCCCTCACCTGACCAGTGTCTGCCAGAACATAAGAGATATATCTGCCTCCATGAAAAAAGTTGATCGGCTCAACACCTCAGCCAGACTGGTTCATCAGGTCCATGATTGTCTCCACCCTACCTCCCAGATGTTGGCGTTACATTGAGAATATTTGACTTTTTACACCATTGTCATGGATTCAAATTTGTGTCCTTATGCCATCTACCTGGCCCCAGCGGCAGCATTAGGATAGGATTCTGCACTGCGTAGCTTTTGGCTTCCTTTGTTGGTACCAGACAGATCTTCCCAGTTCTGGCTTCTTGGAGGG
>JADRCC010435283.1:15160-21985 GCA_019843855.1 Hylomyscus alleni
AAGTCACTACCTTTTTGTTCCTTTCTCTGCCATATGGCAACCATCAATCTTAACTGGAACTCACATTCCTTTTGTTCTGTGCAGGGTCCACTCTAATCGATACTTAAAACAGAATGTAGGATATGTTGATCTGAATTTCTCTCGGCTGTCAAGCGTAGAGAGAAATATTTCTTATGCAAAAATGTAGACCCCTTTAAAATGGTAAAGTCATTATTGTCTCCAGTAACCAGAAGAAAATTTGTGAGCTACCTGTGGAGTTATGTGGGAATCCTTAAATTATGGGAGGCCAATTTGCTTAGCTATCATCCACTTATCTTTAAGTCACCACAAGGGGAGGCCTCAAAGAGGGTAACACTGTGGACTGAGTGGCTTGGATTTTAGAGAATCACAAGTCAGGGCTCATGTCTCACCTTGTCATTTACTCTCAAATCAGTTTGTTAAGCCTTGGGTTTTTTTTTGTTTTGTTTTGTTTATTTTTTTTTAATAGCAATCATGGGTTAATTGTAGAGCTTTGTAAAGGTTGAAAAGATGTAACTGGAAATATATAAAACATACTTCTCACAAAATAAAATAAATGAGTGATATTATTATTGTTGAAAGAAGAAAAGTTATTTATTTATTTATTTATTTATTTATTTATTTATGTTAAAAAGTTAAAACATACAGATCTGGCAGAGGAATGGCAGAACACAGGGAAGAGAGACAGGTTGTGGTGTAAATGACCTCCCTCAGGAATTTCTTAATAACCTTTTGCTCACTGTTCTAGAGCCAACAGCTATCTCTGGGATCATCCCAACAGAAATCTCACTGAGACAGAGGGAACCAAACCACTTTCCAAGCCCCTTTATTACCATCAGGAGACAAGAGGTAAAGATCTACGGCCTACATTCTCAAGGCTGGATAAATGGCTCCAGAGGTGTTCTGCTCTGCCCATGGCATGGCTCTGACAGAATCAGAAGTCTTGTATGCTTTCTCCTAATCTTCTCTTTGGTACTTTACTAAAAGTTATTTATCATCTCCACTCCCTTATCATGATACCATCATCTGGCTAGTCCAAGCTCAGCCATGGACCCCAGACTGGGTACCCTGAGTTCTGATCGTCTCCATTGTACTCTCTGCTTTTAAGCTGTACCCTGCTTAAGGGGACTTCATTTCAGTTAAAACTTTATTAGAAATGGACTCAGTGGCTGTCTTAGAGTTTCTATTGCTCTAATAAAATACCATGACCAAAAATAATTTGAGAAAGAGAGATTTTTATTTCATCTTAGTGTTTGAAATTCATCAGATATAGTTGGTTCTCTCTTTCCACCTTCATGTGGTTTCTAGGGGTTGGGCTCAGATCATCAGGCTTGGTTGGATACAGAGTGCTTTTATCCCAGAGTCACCTCTCTCGTCCGATTCCTAAATTGGTATTCATGAGGGATAACTGCAGTGTTTGAAATGCCCCAGAGACATTGGGGCAGAAATCTGAAGGCAGGAGCTGATGTTGAGGGCACGGAGGGATGCTGCCTACCAGCTTGCTCCCTGTGAATTGCTTAGCCTACCTTCCTATAGCACCCAGGAGCACCTACCCAGAGGTGGCACTGCCCGCAGTGAAGCTGCACCCTCCCACATCAATCATCACTCAAGAATCTATCCTACAGCCCTGACGACAGGCTAATCCTATAATGGCATTTTCTCAATTAAGATTCCTTCTTCCCAGCTGATCCTAGCCAGCATAGTGACTTAACCCCAAAGCACTGGGACCCCATTGAGAGGCCGCTAGCATTAATCCGCAGTTATCCCTGATGAATGCCAATTTAGGAATTGGACAAGAGAGGTGACTCTGTGGGTAAAAGCACTCTGTATCCAACCAAGCCTGATCTGAGCCCAACCGCTAGAAACCACACGAAGGTGGAAAGAGAGAACCAACTATATAAACTTGTTTCTTCACCACCACACACATGCTGTGGCACAAACATGTAATGCATACACATGATGATGATGATGATGATGATGATGATGATGATGATAAATATTATGTATGTGTGTGAGAGACAAAAATAATTTAAAAAGAAGAGGTCAGAAATTTGAGATCAAGTAGAGGAAATAGGAGGAATTAGAGTTGTGAAGGAAGCATAGGAGTTGTGTAGCTGCAATGTTCATGTATGAAGTTCTCCAAAACTAAATGTTCTTTTTAAAAAAAAAAGAAATACAGATCAATGAGAAAACAATAATAATTTCTGTTTAATCTAAGAATCATTTGAGACAATTGGAGCACAAGGGGTCTGGGAATCCAATGATTTCTGCCATCAAAATGGTGACCTCCTCTGTCAGCCATTGCTGGATCTGACCTTCTCCACTGTGCTCCTGAGAAGTTTCGTCTGCAGAATCTTGGTGATACTAGGACAAAACTGGATCACTAGAAACGGTTCTTGAGAATTGACCTTGAGAAATGACTTTGTCTAGAAAGCCATCTGCAAAACCAAGTGATCCTAGGGATTGCCAAGAACTTATGGCGTGTTTGCTGAAGAGAACAGAAGATGTCGCATCTTCACTGAGGGTGGCGTGTCTATCAACCAGACAACATGGGGGCAGTGTTCATGGAGAAGTAGCCTTAGAAAGTAGAAGCACAGCACTCAGGCAGCACAGACATTGCTCACCCCTACCAGAGCTAGGATTTCCTACAGCAACCAAGAAAGCCTGCCACACCACCATCCTGGAATGCCTGCTTCTCTCCCTATTTGCAGAATTTCAATGACAGCATCCAACAGATGGGTGGCTTCCCTCTTGGATGCCAGTACAACCAGACTCTTCTACCAAACTGTCAAAGAACATAACATTAGTGCTCCACCCAAACAACAGTAACCAGCAAAGTCAATGATTTGTATAGAACAAGATTTTACACAAAGCACATTTAAGCACATACAAAAAGAGTAAATAATGCCTATCAACTGTAGCGTGTTGGGTTTTTTTTTTTTCAAGTTAGCTTTCTTCCTCAGATTTTCTTAGAATGCTTTCCAAATCACTCAGCATCATAATTACTTTAGAGTCAAAGCCTCCCAGGGATTGCTCTGGATTTTAAGCCAACTTAGAATCAAAATCCTATATTGCTCTCCCCAACTGCCAGCTGGAATTGTTTCCATTTAGGAAATCATGATTTCCCTCTTTTCTAGCTTAATTCTGAAATAGCTTCTCACAGCTTTCTGCCACGCTCTTTCAGAGTACACCTTTCCTTTCTATAATTTAAGTAGAATGGAAACAAGAAAATGGTATCAGAGGTCTCCACTGGCTTTCTGGGAGATGCATCATCCTTCTTCCCTCTTCTGAAGGAGGCCACCAGCATCTCTGGAAAGAAACTGAAAGACATTTCCTCCCTCATGTTGCTTTTTATTATTGTTGTTATTATTATTATTATCTCTCTTTTTTTGGTATTTTATTTCTTTACATTTCAAATGTTATTTCCTTTCCTGGTTTCCCCTCCAGAAACCCCCCTCCCCTTGCTTCTATGAGGGTGCATCTGCAGATGATATGATAGTATACTTAAGTGACCCCAAAAATTCCACTAGAGATCTCCTAAACCTGATAAACAACTTCAGCAAAGTGGCTGGATATAAAATTAACTCAAACAAATTAATGGCCTTCCTCTACTCAAAGGATAAAGGCTGAGAAAGAAATTAGGGAAACAACACCCGTCACATTAGTCACAAATAATATAAAATACTTTGGTGTGACTCTAACCATGCAAGTGAAAGATCTGTATGACAAGAACTTCAAGTCTCTGAAGAAAAAAATCAAAGATCTCAGAAGATCTCTCATGCTCATGGCTTGGCAGGATTAATATAGTAAAAATGGCCATCTTGCTGAAAGCAATCTACAGATTCAATGCAATCCTCATCAAAATTCCAATTCAATTCTTCATAGAGTTAGAAAGAGCAATTTGCAAATTCATTTGGAATAACAAAAAACCCAGGATAGTGAAAACTATTCTCAACAATAAAAGAACTTCTGGGGGAATCACCATCCCTCAACTCAAGCTGTATTACAGAGCAATACTGATAAAAACTGCATGGTATTGGTACAGAGACGGGTAGTTAGATAAATGGAATAGAATTGGAGACCTCATGTTGCTTTTATCTCCCACTTTGTCCTGGTTTGTTTTAACTTCTTCCCAATCTTGGCCCTGATTTAAAGAATTATATTAATACTTCTCTCCATTGTGGATGCCACCTTTGATGTTTTAGTTGTACAATAAAAGTCTGTTCTGAAGGAATTCAACAGTAGATCCATTGGGTTGTCTACCCAATTCATTTCTCTTCTGCGTTTTCCATCCTATTTGAACCTAAATTTCTCCAGGTGTTCACTCTGGTTTTTTTCCAAATGTCCCTGTGAATTTACCTCTAGCCAATGACACATGAAAGAAAATATACCAGAGGTTTCAAGTAAAAGTTGGTTTTCTCCATTCTGAGAAGGAGGTGTTGAGAGAGGGTAGGCTGTCTTCTTCGATGGGAGAACTTCTACATCTTATTTTGGTATCTAGACATGCAATGGGCCTCTTAGTAACAACATGGAGTAGGGTATGGAATGAAAAAGAAGCCAAAGGTAGTTGAAATCTAAACTGGGATGAACTCACTCCAGAGGCTGAATGACTTTTATGTTCTCAGATAAAATTATATATTTCTTTATGGTTCTTTCACATTGAAAGGGGTCTGCTCTACTACTGGAAACCCAAACATATCCTACTCAGTATCAGCTCCCTAAAGTAAATGGAAATGTTTGGTGGAGGATTTAGAACATGGACTTAACTTGGTTGTATGACCATTTTCCTTGTTCTTTTTTTTTTTAATTTTTAAAGATTTATTTATTTATATGAGTACACTGTAGCTATCTTCAGACACCCCAGAAGAGGGCATCAGATCTTATTACAGATGGTTGTGAGCCACCATGTGGTTGCTGGGATTTGAACTCAGGACCTCTGGAAGAGCAGTCAGTGCTCTTACCTGCTGAACCATCTCTCCAGCCCCACAGCAGCCTTATTTATAATAGCCAGAGGCTAGAAAGAATCCAGATACAGAGGAATGGATACAGAAAATGCCGTACATTTACACAATGGACTACTACTCAGTTATTAAAAACAATGACTTCATGAAATTCACAGGCAAATGGATGGAACTTGAAAATATCATCCTGAGTGAGGTAACTCAGTACTCACTGAGGCCTTGGAGTGTTTGAAGCCCCACTGAAGGGGAATGCCAAGAATATTAGCCCAAAAGTTTGGAATATCCAATTCACAGACCATATGAAGCACAAGAAGAAGGAAGACCAAAATGTGGATGCTTCAGTCCTTCTTAGAAGGAGGAACAAAATACTCACAGGAGGAAATATGGAGACAACGTGTGGAGCAGAGGCTTAAGTAAAGGCGATCCAGAGACTGCCGCACCTGGACACCCAGCCCATATAGAGCCACCAAACCCAGATGCTCTTATGGATGCCTGGAAGTGCTTGCTGATGGAAGTCTAACATGGCTGTCTCCTGATAGGCTCTGCCAGAGCCTGACAAATACAGAAGTGAATGGAGAAAGTGGTCCCCCGGATGGAGAAGTTGAAGAAGGGACTCAAGGAGCTGAGGGGGTTTGCAGCCCCATGGAGGGAGCAACAGTATCAACCACCCCCCAGCTCCAGAGGACTGGAGCACCAACCAAAGAATACACATGGAGGGACCCATGGCTCTGGCAGCATATGTGGCAGAGGATGGCTTTGTTGGACATCCATGAGAGGAGAGACCCTTGGGCCTGAGGGTGTTCGAAGCCCCAGTGAAGGGGAATGCCAAGGTGGGAAGGCAGGAGTGGGTGGGTAAGTGGAGGAGCACCCTCATAGAGGTAGGGAGAGAGGGGATGGGATAGGAGGTTTCTGAAGGGGAGACCTGGAAAGAGGAAAACATTTGAAATGTAAATAAAGAAAATATCCAATTAAAAAAAATACCTTAAACAGAGATGTGGGAAGACTAGAAAGGATGGAGAAGCCCAAGGTTAGTTGTTTGGAGAATCTTTTTGTAAAGTGTTTCTCTGACCTTCCTTGCCTGCCTAAGGCATTCTCTGACTGGTTTAATAAAGAGTGGAACAGCCTTTCTTTCTCCATGTATACCGTTTGTACATTTCTCAGTATATGCTACCTGGGCACAGTAAGGGCATTGGAAGTTCCATTACGAGAGCCCATGCATATACAGAATTGTCTCCCCTTGAAATGACTAACCATCAACTGCAGCAGCATCTATAAGCTGTCAACTTCACAGACCTGGAGAGAGGGATGGCTTGAGGTTGGGAAGTTTTCTTCTCATACGTTGTTTTGGTTATTTCTCTCACTGGATTTTATTTGAATTTTAGGACCAGCTTACTGATTTCTGGTTCTTCCTGCTGATCCCAGCCATTTCTTTCTAATGAGACTCGGCAACCATTCAACTCTCAAGTTTCTTTTTTTTTTTTAATGTATATATTAGAGGACATCACTTCAGCATTTCAGACCTAGAGAATGAGGATGGATCCCTCAGGAACGGAAGTTAAAGACAGTGGTGAGTGTCGCTTCATATAAGTGCTGGGAACTGAACCTGGTCCTCCAAAAGAGCAGTGGTCTTAGCCACTGAGCTATCTCTCTAGCCTGAGATTTTCTCATTTTAAATTCTGGCTTCTGGACTCTGCCTTCATGTGGAGAAATGAATCTCAAGTGAGTCTTCATCTTCTAGAAAGAATGGAGCAAAAGCAGAAGTTTGGTTATCTCTTGAAGTTTCTTTTTGAAGTCAACTTTCTTATAAAGTTAGTTCATTCTTGCACACTGAAAATGGGGGGGGGGG
>JADRCC010435376.1:0-13295 GCA_019843855.1 Hylomyscus alleni
TCTCAGTGTGTTACTTGATTCCACTACCCCTGCAGTCACAGTGGTATTTGTTTCCTCCATCTATACAGACTTCCATAAAGACATGGCTAACTGGCACATTCATCAAAGTTGATTTCATAGTTGTCTCTAAGGAAGTCAAGTGCACAGTCACAGAAATGTGCCTCAAGGGCAAGATGGTTCATTTGATGAAGGCTTGGCTCTCAATTAAAAAATATACACACACATACACACACACAGACATACAGACACACACACACATATCATATATATGTTAGTTGTTTATTTGCATTACACGAGTATTTTAGCAATATCTGTATGCATTGGTTATTTAATGTTTAACATAGCCCCAAAATGTCAAAATTTTCCTCTGTGACCACTGAGCATTACAAGTAAATCATGTTCATTTATGGAAAATGCATTCCAAGACCTCTGATACATAATTGATAGTATCAGATAGTATTAAGCCTTATTCTGATTGTCTTTTTCTAGGTTTCCTTCAGTGTTGCAACACAATTCTAGTGTTAGTTGGTTCTCTCATGGGTCACATATGATACCTCCTTTGTATCATTGCTTATATAACTTGGGGTCATTATTAGCTAAAGCAAATGTTAGCTGAACATAAGAAGTATAATACAGTGAAAGATCATCAGAGAGTTTGGGAGTCTATGGTGTAACTAGCAGTTGGGTAGTAGATGTAGTGTGGATCTACTGTAAAAAGGAATGACTTAAGTTGCAGATAGAGTAGAGTGGTATACTGCAGGAATTTATCATGCTACAAAGTACAACCAGTAATTTAGAATGGATAAAATTCTGATTTCTGAAACTTTCTATTGAATGTTTTGAGACTGTGGTTGAATGCAGATGACTAAAATCATGGCAAAACTGGATAAAGTACAAGTTACTCTAGTTTATTTAGAATTTTTCACGTTCAGATATACTACAAGTGTCCTAGTTTTCTTCCATATTTTAAAAGCTTCCTTATTAGCAGATGTGGATAGTCAGAGCCAACCATCAGACTGAGCTCAGGGACTCTGGTAGGGGAGCTGACAGAAAGACTGGAGTTGCAGAATGGGATTGCAAACCCATAGAAAAAACAAAATTGGCTAGCTGGACTACCCTGTGCTCCTAGGGACTAGACCACCAACAAAGGAGTGCACATGGAGTGACCCATGACACCAGACACTTATGTAGCAGAGTATGGTCTTGTCTGACATCAATGGGAGGAGAAGCCCTTGATCCTATGGAGTTTTGATGCCCCAGTGATGGGGTGGGAGAGTGTGAGTGGGTGGGGAAGCACCCTCATAAAGGCAAAGTGGAGGGAGGAGAGGGTGGATATGGGATGGGAGGTTTGTGGAGGGTAACTGGGAAGTGGGATATCATTTGGGATGTAAACAAATGGAATGATTAATTTAAAAAAATTTAAAAAGCATGAGTTTGGCTGTGCTTCCTCTGTTATAACTGAATGATGTTATTTATTTACTCTAAACTCAGTAACAAATAACCCCAAATCTTTTGGCTTAAAATTTTTCAGCTTGGCTAAGGTTGTGTTCTATATATTTTATCCCCCAGAGACATTAAAATCTTAAATTGAATGTACATATAGAATAAACAAGAAGTGTAGATCTATAATTTAATGATTAACTATTCTGCTAAATATGACCAACACAGCCACTTATATTTTATTACACAAAGATAATATATCCAATATTGTTATTTATAAATGGAAACTAGAGATGTTTCTTGGTATTCATTAGAAAATTACAAGTTGAAAAATATCCAAAGTCAAAATGAATTCAATAACCCAACATATTAGTCATCATCATTTATCAATACAATATAACATATAGAATATCAGTTATTTGGTTACCATCTGTACCCAGGAGCTAAGGCTGTTCCATAGCCCAATGTAAACAGGTCCCCCAAGGAAGGAGCTGTTCTCCCAGAGAGCTGTTCTCTGGGGTCAGAGGTGAGACAGCCACTTTCACTCCAATAACTGTCTAAAGTGGGACCAACCAGGTACACACAGGGCACAGGAACAGTGGAGAAGCTGGGACAGGAACCTTACAGTCACCATCTGCACTAGGAACTAAGGCTATTCCACAGCCCTCTGTATACAGATTCCTCCAGAATAAAGGTAGTCTCCCAGGAGAGCTGACACAGGCTTATAGGCCCATAGGAGGAACAAACTCTAGTCAGATACAGCAAGATCAACTAATACCAGAGATAACCAGATGGCTAAAGGCAAGTTCAAGAACCTTACCAAGAGAAACCAAGGCTACTTGGCATCATCAGAACCCAGTTCTCCCACCACAGCAAGTCCTGTATACCCCAACACACAGAAAAGCAAAATTTGGATTTAGAATCACATCTCATAATGCTGATAGAGAATTTTAAGAAGAACATAAATAACTGCCTTAAAGAAATATAGGAGAACACAGGTAAACAGATAAAAGCCCTTAAAGAGGAAACAAAAAAATCCCTTAAAGAATTACTGGAAAACACAACAAAACAAGTGAAGAAATTGAACAAAACCACCCAGAATCTGAAAAAGGAAGTAAAAACAATAAAGAAATCAAAAAGGGAGACAACCCTAGAGATAGAAAACCTAGGAAATAGATCAGGAGTCATAGATGCAGCCATCACCAACAGAATACAAGAGATAGAAGAGAGAATCTCAGGTGCAGAAGATACCATATAAAACATTGACACAATAGTCAAAGAAAATGCAAAATGCACAAAGGTCCTAACCCAAAACTTCCAGGAAATCAAGGACACAATGAGAAGACCAAACCTAAGCATAATAGGTATAGAAGAGAGGGAAGATTTCCAACTTAAAGGGCCAATAAATGTCTTCAATAAAATTTTAGAAGAAAACTTCCCTAACCTAAAGAAAGAGATGCCCATGAACACTAGAAGAAGCCTTCAGAACACCAAATAGATTTGACCAAAAAAAGAAATTGCTCCTGTCCCATAGTAATCAAAATACCAAATGCAAAAAACAAAGAAGAAATATTTAAAGCAGTAAGAGAAAAAGGTCAAGTAAAATATAAAGGCAGACCTATCAGAATTATACCAGACTTCTCACCAGAGACTGTAAAAGCCAGAAAATCCTGGGCAGATGTCATAGAGACCCTAAGAGAACACAAATGCCAACCCAGGCTACTATATGCAGTAAAACTCTCAATTACCATAGATGGAGAAACCAAGGTATTCTATGACAAAGACAAATTTACATAATATCTGTCCACAAATACAGCCCTACAAAGGTAATAAATGGAAAACTCCAAAACAAGGAGGGAAACTACACCCTAGAAAAAGCAAGAAAATAAGCTTTAACAACCGCCCCCCAAAAAAAGATAGCCACTTAAACAAAATTCCACCTCTAACAACAAAAATATCAGGAGGCAACAACCACTTTTCCTTAATATCTATTAATATCAATGGACTCAATTTCCACATAAACAGACATAGACTAACAGACTGGATATATACATGATCCAACATTTTGCTGCATAAAGGAAACCCATCTCAGTGACAAAGACAGACATGACCTCAGAGGAAAAGCTGGAAAACAACTCTCCAAGCAAATGGTCCCACGAAACAAGCTGGAGTAGCCATTCTAATATCAAATTAAATTGACATTCAAACTGAAGTTATCATAAAGATAAGAAGGACACTTCATATTCATCACAGGAGAGAGCATAAACTAGCAGCTTGACAGAACATCTGAAAGCACTAGAACAAAAAGAAACCAATACATCCCAGAGGAGTAGACAACAGGAAATAATTAAACTAAGAGTAAAAAGAATCAGCAGCTGGTTCTTTGAGAAAATCAACAAGATAGATAAACCCTTAGACAGAGTAACCAGAAAGCACAGAGACAGTATCCAAATGAACAAAATCAGAAATGAAAAGGGAGACATAACAACAGAAACCAAGGAAATCTAAACAATCAGCAGAATCTACTACAGAAACCTATACTCAACGAAACTGGTAAATATGGATGAAATAGACAATTTTCTAGACATATACCAGGTATCAAAGTTAAATCAGGATCAGATAAATGATCTAAACAGTCCCATAACTCCTAAAGGAATAGACACAGTCATTGATAATCTCTCAACCCTAAAACCCCTTGGACCAGATGGGTTTAGTGCAGACCTTCAAAGAAAACCCGATACCAGTACTCTTCAAACTATTCCACAAAATAGAAGCAGAATGAACACTACCCAATTTGTTTAATGAAACCATAATTTCTCTGATACCTAAACAACACAAAGACCCAACAAAAAAGAGATCATCAGACTAATTTCCCTTAGGAAAAATGCAAAAATAGTTAATAAAATTTTTGCAAACCGAATCTAAGAGCATAGCAAAATAATCACCCATCATGATTAAACAGGCTTCATCCGAAGGATGCAGGAATGGCTCAATATATGGAAATCCATCAACATAATCCACTATATAAACAAACTCAAAGAAAAATATGATCATTTCATTAGATGCTGAAAGACATTTGAAAAAATCCAACACCCCTTCATGATAAAAGTTTTGGAAAGATCAGGAATTAAAGACCCATACCTAAACACACTAAAAGCAATATACAGCGAACCAGTAGCCAACATCAAACTAAATGAAGAGAAACTTGAAGCAATTCCACCAAAATCATGGACTAGACAAGGTTGCTCACTCTCTCCTTACCTATTCAATATTATCCTCAAAGTCCTAGCCAGAGCAATTAGACAAAAAGAGAGGTCAAAGGGATACGATTTGGAAAGGAAGTCGTCAAAATATTACTACTTGCAGATGATAAGATATTATATTTAAGTGACCCCAAATATTCCACCAGAGAACTCCAAAAGCTGATAAACAATTTCAGCAAAGTGGCTGGATATAAAGTTAACCCAAACAAATCAGTTTCCTTCCTCTATGTAAAGAATAAACAGACTGAGAAAGAAATTAGGGAAACAACACCCTTCACAATAGTCACAAATAATATGAAATACCTTGGTGTGACTCTAACCTGTATGACAAGAACTTGAAGTCTCTGAAGAAAGAAAGATCTCAGAAGATGGAAAGATCTCCTATACTCATGGATTGGCAGGATTAATATAGTAAAAATGGCCATCTTGCTGAAAGCAATCTACAGATTCAGTAGAATACCCGTCAAAATTCCAACTTAATTTTTATAGAGTTAGAAAGAGCAATTGGCAAATTAATCTGAAATAACAAAAAACTCAGGATAGTGAAAATTAGAAATTCTGGCCAAACCACCATCCTTGACCTCAAGCTACATTACAGAGAAATTGTGATAAAAACTGCATGGTATTGGTACAGTGACAGACAGGTAGATCAATGGAATAGAATTGAAGATGCAGAAATGAACCCACACACCTTTGCTCACTTGATCTTTGACAAAGAATCTAAAACCAGCCAGTGGAAAAAAGACAGTATTTTCAACAAATGGTGCTGGTTCAACTGGCAGACAGCATGTAGAATACAAAGTGATCCTTTTTGTCTCCCTGTACAAAGCTCAAGTCCAAGTGGATCAAGGACCTCCACATAAAACATTATACACTGAAACTGTTAGAAAAGAAAGTGGGGAATAGCCTCAAGCATATGGGCACAGAGAAAATTTCCTGAACAGAACACTAATAGCTTATGCTCTAAGATCAAGAATTGACTAATGAGATCTCATAAAATTTCAAAGATTCTGTAAGTCATAGGACACTGTCAATAGGACAAGGCATCAACCAACTGATTTGCAAAAGATCTTTACCAACCCTACATCTGATAGAAGGCTAATATCCAATAAATACAAAGAAATCAAGAAGTTAGATTCCAGAGAAGCAAATAATTCTATTAAAAATGGGGTATAGAGCTAAACAACTGAGGAATCTCGATTGGCTGAGAAGCACCTAAAGAAATGTTCAACATCCTTAGTCAACAGAGAAATGCAAATCAAAACAACCCTGAGATTCTACCTCACACCAGATCAAAATCTCAGGTGACAGCAGATGCTGGAGATGATGTGGAGAAAGAGGAACACTCCTTCATTGCTGGTGGAACTGCAAACTGTTACAACCACTCCTGAAATCAGTTTGTCAGTTCCTTAGGAAACTGGGCATAATACTACCTGAGGACCCAGTTATATCACTCCTGGGCATATACCCAGAAGATGATCCAATATGTAATAAGGAAATATGCTCCACTATGTTTACAGCAGTCTTATTTATAATAGCCAGAAGCTGGAAACAACCCAAATGTCCCCCAACAGAGGAATGGATGCAGAAATTGTGGTACATCTACACAATGGAGTACTACTCGGCTATTTAAAACAATGAATTTATGAAATTCTTAGGGAAATGGATGGATCTGGAGAATATCTTCATGAGTGTGGTAACCCAATCACAAAAGAACACATATGATATGCACTCTCCGAAAAGTGGATATTAGCCCAGAAAATTGGAATACACAAAGCACAATCCACAGACCACAAGAAACTCAATAAGAAGGAAGACCAAAGTGTGGATACTTCATTCCCTCTTAAAAGGGGGAAGAAAATAACCATGGAAGGAGTTGCAGAGACTAACTATGGAGCAGAGACTGAAGGAAGGACAATCTAGAGACTGCTCCACCTGGGAATCCTTCCCGTATTCAATCATCAAATCCAGGCACTATTGTGGATCCTATCAGGCTATGCTGTCAGGAGCCTGATATTGCTGTCTCCCGAGAGGCTCTGACAGTACTCTACTAATACAGAAGTAGAGGCTCACAGCCATCCACTAGACTGAGTACAGGTTCCCCAGTGAAGGAGTTAGAGAAAAGACCCAAGTATCTGAATGATTTGCAGCCCCTTAGGATGAACAACAATATGAACTAACTAGTACCCTCAGAGCTCCCAGGGATTAAACTACCAACCAAAGAGTACACATGGTGTACTCTTGGCTCCAGCTGCATATGTAGCAGAGGATGGCCTAGTCAGTCATCAATGGGAGGAGAGGCCCCTGGCCCTGTGAAGGTTCAATGTTCCAGTGTAGGGGAATGTCAGGGCTAGGAAGCAGAATAGGGTGGGTTGGAGAGCAGGGGGAGGGGGGAGGGAACAGTTTTTTATTAATTTTATTTCTTTTTTTGGAGGGGATTCTGGGAAAGGAGATATCATATGACATGTAAATAAAGAGAATATCTAATAAAAAATATCATCCTGAGTGAGGTAAGCCAATAACAAAAGAACACACATGGTATGCTTTCACTGATAAGTGGATATTAGCCCAGAAGCTTGGAATACCCAAGATACAATTCAGAGGCCACATGAAGCTTAAGAAGAAGGAAAACCAAAGCATGCATACTTCAGTCCCTGTTAGAAGGGGGAACAAAATACCCATGGGAGGGGATACAGAAAAAGTGTGGAGCAGAAACTGAAGGCAAGGTCATCCAGAGACTGCCCCACCTGGGGATCCATCCCACATACAGTCACCAAACTCAGATACTATTGTGGATGCCAACCAGTGTTTGCTGACATGAGCCTGATATAGCTTTCTCCTGAGAGTGTCTGCCAGTGCCTGAGAAATAGAGATTTGGATGCTCTCACATAACCATTGGACTGAGCCCAGGAGCCTCAATGGAGGAGCTAGAGAAAGGACTCAAGGAACTAAAGGGGTTTGCAGCCTCACAAGAGGAACGATATGAACCAACCAACACCCCTCAAAGCTCCTAGTGACTTAACCACCCACCAAAGCATACACATGGTAGAACCCATGGCTCTAGCCACATATGTAGCAGAGGATGGCATTGTTGGTCATCAATGTGAGGAGAGGCCCTTGGTCCTGTGAGGTTTGATGCCCCAGTGTAGGGGAATGCCAGGATCAGGAAGAGGGAGTGAGTGGATTGGTGACCAGTGGAAGGGGTGAGTGGATAGTGGGTATTCGGATGGGAAACCAGGAAAGGGGATAACATTTGAAATATAAATAAAGAAAATAACTAATTAAAAAAATACAATTCAAAAACATCAATTTGAAGAGTTAAAATTCTACTATATGACTTCCTTATATTTATGAATTCCATCATTATTAGAGTATTTCTAATTTTATGTTCACATATTTAATAAAGGAGCTCTACATGTAAAAAAAAGAATATCAGTTATTACTTTTTGTGATCCTGTGACAGGTAAGATGCTGAGGCTTGCTTACTAGCCTTATGAGGAAGTATTATATGAATTTTGACAGTCAGAAAAATATAAGAAATCAAATTTGGAGTGCAGTTTATAAATGTGTGTAATTTTGCATCATTAAAAAATCAAGTTATGAGTCAAGACATCATTAAGAGGGCATTATTGACAGGATGGACAAGTGCTGTAATCTTAGTCCTTCCCTTGCAAGGTACTACCTGAAATACAACATTTATCTTTCTTCAGGGGTAGTATTGGTGGGTATGAGATCAGAGGAGTGGAAGACATATCAACAAACATGGAATTCATCAGAAGAGTCATTTTTCCTAGAATCATCAGCAAGAATTTCATTAATTTCCATTCGTTTGCTGCAAGACTTTTATGAAATTAAGTTATGTGCTATTCTTTTATGAGTATATTTTCTTCTCTACTAAAGAATTTTATTTTGAAAGAGAATGACTCTTATTGAAATTTATGCTTAATTTTTCAATGAATACTTGGAAATCTGGAGAATGGCTAAATATTCATTAGTATGTTAATAGCAAGTAAATATTGAAGATACGTTTCACATGAATATTTGTCTCCCATTTAGCCAATCATCATGCTTAAGATGTATATATTTCTCATTTTTTGTGACATTTGCCTCCTTATAATTTTACGTCCAGCAAAATTGTATCCTAAAAGTCACAGATCACAGGTGGAAATAGGTATGCATTAATTGCAAATGTATATATGTAATCACTATAAAATACTAAGAACAACAGAATACAGATGAGATGAATACAAGATGGAGAATAATAAGGAGAGAGGTTTTGTGGGGGAGCGGAACAAGAGAGGAGAGTAGAATCAAGAGTACTGACTCTAAGGATTTACAGAAGACATGTTAATCTACTATTTTATAAATTCTCTGTGTGTGTTCATTAAAAAATAGTTCAACTGAGACTACCATACACAAGGGGTAATGCTCTGTATAGAAGCAATAGGTTGTCAAATAAAAAGTCTAATGATGTCAAGCAAGGAGCACCTCTCCTTTATATGTTCATTAGTTGTTTTCCGGAGACCCTCATACAATACAGACTATAGTCATTCCTGTTATTTGTCCACACAGTTTGGTCACGGGAAGTGGAGAAATCAAAATTTTATTGACTGGGAGCATCCATTCTGCTGGATAGGTTTCATAGTACTGAAAGTTGCTTATATAGCTGTGAGGAGAAAAAAAAAACCATCAATTAACACCTAGCAGGTACAATAGAGGGCACACATGTTATGGGGGTAACCTACCACTTTCAGATTGAATTTAAGGTCAACTCTGTAGAAAGAAACCCATGCCCTGCTCTATAAATCCTGCCAAAAACACACAGTTTGGGAACTTAAGGGTAAATCTACTACTATTATTTATGGATATAGTATCAAATTCCACTCCAAGTTCATGTTTAGATTAGTGCAGCTCTCAAGCCTCATGAGAAGTTTCTTCCCCCCTCCCATTATTGGGTATTTTCTTTATTTACATTTCAAATGTTATCCCCTCTCCTGGTCTCCTCTCTGTCTCCTCTCTGGAAACACCCTATCCCATTCCCCCTGCCTCTATGGAGAAGCAGCCAGAGCCATGGGTCCCTCCATGTGTACTCTTTGTTTGGTGGTCCAGTTCCCGGGAGCTCCGGGGAGTCTGGCCAGTTGACACTATTGCTCCCCCCATGTGGCTGCAAACCCCCTCAGCTCCTTCAGTCTCTTCTGCAACTCCTCCATCAGGGACCCCACGCTCAATCCAATGGCTGGCTGTGACCATCTGCCTCTGTATTTGTCAGACTCTGGCAGAGCCTCTCAGGAGATAGCCATATCAGGCTCCTGTCAGCAAGCACTTTCCTGCATCCTCAATAGCCTCCAGGTTTGGCAACTGTATGTAGGATAGTGTGGGATCATGAAAGGCAGCTTGTTTTCTGGTCAAGCTAGGTTTAAACCCTGGAGACCCAGCAGATTAATCTGCAAGGGATGGAAGGCCCATTTGCCATGCTCCCAGACACTAGGCTCCTGACATGTAGCCCAAGCTCCATAATTCTGTGGCCATCAATCATGTAGGGCTGTCCTGATTCTACCCCCACAGTTACCTGGCAACAGCCAGGTATGCCCAACCCTCTATAAAGGGGCTGTTTGCCCTCTCCTCCCTTTCTTACTCTCTTGTTTCTCTTACTCTTGCTTCCTGTTTTCCCCCTCTCTCTGCATTCCCTTTCCCTCTCTCTCCACATAGTCATGGCGGGCCTCTACTTGTCCATTCTTTTTTTTTTTTTTTTTTAGTTTTTCGAGACAGGGTTTCTCTGTATAGCCCTTGCTGTCCTGGAACTCACCCTGTAGACCAGGCTGGCCTCGAACTCAGAAATCCGCCTGCCTCTGCCTCCCAAGTGCTAGGATTAAAGGCGTGTGCCACCACCGCCCGGCTCTACTTGTCCATTCTTATCCTGCTCTCTGCTTTTCTACAATAAATGCCTTAAAACCATGGGCTGCCTCTTCTCATCGAGATCCACCAATGGATCAGGTCTTCCTCTACCAAGCCTAACATCTAACCTCCCTCCAGGAGGCCTCCCTGTGATCCCAGACATGTCCACCAAGCCAAGTCACCGGCCTGTCCAAGCTAAGGCCTCTCTTCCCCATGGAATCCAGCCACAGTTCTCTCCTCCTGCCCTTTGCCTTTCGGCCAGGACGGCCTCCAATCTGGTCTTAGCTCTTCTACATCATCAAGTGTCATCTGTGGTGCACAAGAGTAAGAACCTATTGTCCATGCAGGCCTGGGGACACTGAGCCAAAGCCAATTCCTGCAAGTCTGCAGGAACATCAGACTGAGCTTCCCAATCCCAGGAGCAGAGTGCTGCAGCTTCTCACAGCCCAATTCCAGCAGTGTGGGTGCACCAGTCAAACTTCCTGCATTGCCCCAGATGATGCAGAACACCATTTTTAACCCACAGGATGGACCCCCAGGTGGGGCAGTCTCTGGATGGCCTTTCCTTCAGTCTCTGCTCCACACTTTGTCTCCATATATATATATATATATATATATACTGTTTCCATATTTCCTCCTATGAGTATTTTGTTCCCCCTTCTAAGAAGCACTGATTATCACACAAAGTCACTACAGGCCGAATTAGAGAGACTAAGTGCTAGAGTTCAGCTCCAGTGGGTCTTTAGAACCTGAGAACAGTGGTTGTAGTGTTGGGAAAGGGAAGACAGTAATCACCAGTTGATGTTCATTTAAGTGGTCCCCCCCAAATAACTTGAGACATCTTTATTTATACAATCACAATCCTGCTCACCTGTTTAACAACATCTCTTATTATTTATTTAAAGAAACCACAACATCAACATTATAGAAGTCCCATCATTACAAAACACTGACAATAGTTTCTGTTCTTTGTTCCCTATTCCCACTGGGTCAATCATCCCCAATCTTATTTTGCACTACAAAGCACAATTTCACAAGCCAATAAATAAAGGTCTATCCAGGCATGTTCTGTGGACATGAGCACATACTCAGCTGGTAGCAAATGTAGTTAACACAGTTATGCAATATGAGTGACAGATTAAACATTTGTGGGTATAAGTCCAGTCATCAAATAGCATCCCTCTGCCATAATACTCAATTGTAATCAGAGATGTGCTCATTGTTCTAAGCAACCACTCAATATGAACCTACCAATTTCTGATACTATCTTTCTAAGAACCATTTTTAAGTCTATTGATCAGACATAGCTTCTCTATTTTCTAAGTCTCTGTTGGTCAGACACCACTTCCTCAGAATAATTATGCAAGCAGGACACACTGCTCTCCACAATTGCCACAGGTTTACTCAATGTGACTATAGCTATTTCTCTAGGGATATGATTTTGTGTTCCAAAATGCTCAGTATTAATGGTAACATCTGGAGGATGGATAGAGCAGAGAAAGGAGAGGAGGATTTTACCCCTCAAAAGAGGATTGAGAAAAATAGAATCATTCATAGGACTTTCAGACTGGGTGATTCTGGTCTTGTCTGTGACCAACAAAGTGAAATTAAATATAGCTATGAGTTTAAACAGCATATTCAAAGTAAGAAGAGCTTGTAGTACATTCAATCTAGGTAATAATTTTAGAGGTCTCTAAAATCCACCACAGGTCACTGCCAAGTGGGAAGAGGTTTCTATGTCCCTTGCCACAGTAGAGTCCTATCAGTGAGTCACTCATACACCATTCACTACAGATGTTACATGGCTACTGCCAACTAAGTGTCATTGTTATATTCAGTCTTAAAAGTTATGTCTATATCTCCCCTTCTCCACGAAGGCTCAAGAACCATTACTGAGGAAGGGGGCAAAAAGATTTTAAAAGACAAAAATCAAGAATAACCAAACAAGGCAATATTTTCTGGACATCATAGGACCACTGCACTTATGAACTCCTAACATTGATTTCTGATACTTTTTTTTAACTGTACTCAGATTGATTGACTGATTTCAGAAGACCCACAAAGATTAAGCCAGTTAACATTCCAGAATGGAGATGAGGAGGGTTCAATCCCCTTCCCTCAAGCTGAGGAGGTATTGTTGACTTCTGTGAGATGAAGAATCAGTTTCTCTTTCTCTTTCTTTTTCTTTTTCTTTGTTTCTTTTTTTTTCTTCTTCACAAGTTAAAGCTCTTTAATTTCTGACTCCTGATACAACAAATACTATAAAGCTTTGGTTGAGTTCCTATTTCAGCCAAACAAAACCATAATCAGAGGCAAAGGGGAGAGGGTATGGGGTGAAGAAGTCTTGGAAGGGGATCCTAGAATGGAGGCAACATTTGGATGTAAATAAATAAGACAATTAAAATATAAAATTTTTAAAAAGGAAAATAAATCAGAGTGATTGATGCAAATAAAGAAAAAAATGAGACCAGAAGTTAAATGTTACAGAAAAATAGTTTGAATTTCAGTTTTGCAATGAGAGATAACCCTCTCTTATACTTGACTTTTCCTTCTGACTGCTGGATCATTCTATGTTTCAGCAACTTTTCACCTAATTATCTGATTTAACTATCTTTGAACTCTACTCCATTAGTCATGAACATCACCATCCTGTGTGTGTGTGTGTGTGTGTGTGTGTGTGTGTGTGTGTGTGTGTGT
>JADRCC010435381.1:0-23734 GCA_019843855.1 Hylomyscus alleni
CTGTTGAACCTCAGTCACCTTTGTGAACAGTATGAGAAAGGAACAGTGTACTTGCTTGGAGCTTGCGATGCAAATATCAGCACTTGTACCTCTAGACCACCATGAGAGCAAGTTTTAGCTAGACTACTAGAGGTGAAGAGATCATGTGGAGTAGAGATGAGACCCTCTCTAAAAGAAGAACCCTTTACCTGGTGACCTCATGTGTTAAGCTCAAAGTCCATGGCCCAAAGCCACAGAACTCCCAAGGCCACCCATAGGGAGGAGAAGTCATAAATGGTGTTCGCTTTAAACTACCATGATTTGTAACAGACAGCTGGTATATTAGGCAGAACTACTCTATCAATAGATAACGGGTGGATATGACTAGTAGTCTCCAGAAGTAGCTCTCTGTAGAATAGGTAGTTTCAGAGAGTTAGTCAAGAAGGAGAACTCTACTAATCATTCCAAGGAAGGTTTTAAAGAGGTTTTTGTTTTGTTTTCCTGACATGGATTCAGCCATTCCAGTTTATCCATCACACCTTGACTGTCTTAGCTTTCCCCTCATTTTCTTTTAGAGTCCCTTTCCTTATTTTGTTCAAGCTCCCACTGTTTCTGAGGAAATGAGAGCGGCTGTACATTTGTGGTTCAGGCCTCTGTGAGAGCTCTGGGCCCCTCAGTTTATCACTTTTCTCTGCTCCAGGTCTGCCAAGTCAACCTTCAAAACTTGTGTTTCCTTCATGTGAATTCTGGGTATCCAGATTCTTTGATCCTTTGGGCACAAGTGCTTATTAGGCTGGGGAGTCCCTTTGATTCCAGCAAAGCAAAGTGATTTTGCTGTTACTGTAGTCGCAGACACTGTTACTGTACAGAATGAAACTCTGATGAGAAAAGGACGCCTCTTCGTGTGTAGGTTTCTACTGTAGGCCTGTAAATGTCCTTCTGGTACTCAGGCTCCTGGATACAGAGCCTCAGTATTCCCAACTTCCTGTCTCTCACCAAAGCCAATACAGCTTTTCCCAGGGACTGGAGAGTCAAGTTTGAAAGGGTCAGTCCCTGGAATTCCTTGTGCTAACAATAGGGAGACAACCACCCTTGTCTGCTAATTGGCACAGGAAATGAGCAAAGTTGACTATGTGGGTCTCTTGTGATTAGAAGCCTTTTAAAACAACAAGCTTAGTTGAATTTGTCTTAGCAGGGTTGTGGGAGTGGGTCTAGAAACCTGAGAGCTACCTGGGTAATTTAATGAAAAACTTAGGGGTCTTTTGATTTTGTAAAATAAGGAAAGTCAAACCAAACATGGAGAAATTTTTCCTAAATATTAGAGACTCCGAAGTCTTCCTCATATTTTAATCTACTTTTGTATCCTGGTGTAACAAATGCTTCAGAATGCAGCCCATGCAGTTTACATTCCACCCATGCCTACTATGTCTTTCTGCTGTAAAAGATCTGAGAACCTCACAGTCTTCTTTCTCCCCTCCTCTCCCTCTTCTCCTCTCTCCTTCTCTCCTCTTCCAACACTTCTCCCCTCCTCTTATTTTTATCTTTCTCCCCATCCTTTTCCTCCTCCTTATTCTCCTTCTCTTCCTCCTCTTCTTTCTTTCCCCCACCCCCTTCCACTCCCTCTGCCTGTAGTAGATATCTATTTTTAAGGATTCTTCCTTAGGTTTCAAAACCATCAGAGTCCTTAAAAATATAAAAATTAGGAAAGTAGGTTCGTTTAAGGGGCAGCTAAAGAGAGATTCAAAACTTTTTAACCTCACAAAATGAAAAGAACACACACATACCACCCACCTTTTGCCACTTTCAGTAGAACCCTCTGACACTTTTGCTTATAAAGCAATTCATTTATATTTTGTTGGTGTTTTGTTTTGTTGTTGTTGTTGTTGTTGTTGTTGTTGTAATACAGTGCTTGATTCAGTTCTGGACACAGAATAAGCACTTAATACATATTTGCTGATGTGAGTTGAAGGCCTGAGCTATTTCCTACAGATTAAGCAATTTTGACACCATAATCCCTAAATAATTCCCAGGAAGTGCCTTAAACAATAGTTTCTGTTGCAGTCACATTAGAGCTTCTGATTCCTGTCTTTTGCTGTTTGTTTCTGGTTCATATGTCAAGCCTCTGACTGCCTCTTGATTCATACTGAGAGGAAAGTGGGTGAAAACTCTAGGGCAGCAAGCCAGCTTGTTCTTCAGATCTCAGAAACTCAACTCCAAAGCCAAGAGCCTTTTTCCCACTGAGACACTAATATAATGATTATGGCTTGCAAACATTTAGAAAGAGGTGATAAAATATAATAAGAAAAGATAAAAGTATTTTTATTAGAAATTGAACATCTCTACTTCCAAGGCCCACTCTCTGCATAGGAAAATTGGAGTGGAATATTATAGGAGCAATGGGAATGGTTACTGAACTGTGAAAAGCATTTGGTACAAAAAGAGGGACTTAATTCCTCCGATGCTATCAGTGAGGGGCTTATTAGGTTCTGCAAAGCCAGTGGCAGTGATCAGCAAATGTATTTCAAAATGTTCTTCCCCTTAATATCAGATGGCCATCACTGCTCCTCTGGCTTGTGGATTAGTACCCTCACTGCCCCCAAAAGCATGATAGGGGGAATTAAAGAGACCAATTAAAGAGTGAGGATATGACCCCATACTAGAGTGAGTGATCCAGCACTGTAAACACACACACACACACACACACACACACACACACACACACCACACAAATGGAATCAATTATTTTAAAAAGTAATTAATTCATTTAAATTCCCAAATGAATTACCCACACACCTCCAACTTTCTGTATTTATCAGCTGCATATATTAGCACCTTGAGTTCTTCAAGGTAATAAAAATTATGTGTAAGTCAGGACTCATTAACTCTAATAGAAGACTGATAACCCCTGAAATATTAATGGTATATGTAAATACACCTATTATTTTCCCTTACCTTTCTGAAGACATGATTTGATAGAACTTAAGAAACTATTTCAGACTGGTATGTTGGCATACACTTGTAACTCCCACACTTAGGGAGATTGCAACAAGGCCAGCCCGTTCATCTAATTAATTCCAGATCATCAGGGCAACATAGCCAGACATTGCCTCAAATTAAGATTGGGCATCATCAACAATAACATATAAACCAAAACGAAAAAAGTTATGAAACAAGAAATGAAATTATTTTATTAAACAGAAGCACGGGGTAATCACTATATTTGATTTTGAGACAAGGAAACCGTTTTTAAATGGATAAGCTAAAACTGATTCAAAATATCATGTCAACCAATTAAAGAAAAATTTCTTCCCAACTGTCTCATTTGATAAGCTCCCAAATGATACTTAGTGTGGCAACTAAAATGCAAATCCAGTCTGTAGGTTTAAAATTAGAACTTGTTCTGAGAATTTGCAATTTGAGCAATCCAGAAAGGTCAGTAGGATCCGAAAGAAAAGGACTTAACCTAGCATTACAACCAGACTGAGAAGGTGCCTTCCGGATGCTCTGGCTTGCTAAGGGAATCTGAAGGATTCCTTTCTAGCTTCCGGTCTGTGCACTGTTCTCCAACATCATGGTTCTGAGATATATGCCCCACTGCTGACCACTCCATCATTTCTGTTCTCTGGAATTGACATAGAGAACACCCTTAACAGGGGCACTTGTCTGCAGTCTTCTTAAAACCTTCAGAGCACATGTGCGTACATTCAGGCATCCCGGATCTGCTTCCACTAAGGTTTCCACACTCTTCCAAGGTTGCACAGCCCTGTCCAGAAGCAGCTCAGGCAGCACCCTGTCTCCAAAGCCTGGGAGGAGGAAAGAGGTGAACTGATAAGAGTCACTGGTATTCAGGAGAAAGAAAAGAGCCGGAGCCACCCTATACCGCACCCGCAGTTGAGTCTAGAATTTCACTTTGGCCTCTTTCTTATTAGACAGGCTAAGCTGGCATCCAGGGGCTATCGACTGTCAACATAGCAGCCAGCCAAACAATTGACAAAGCCATCCCTTGAGAATGTTGAGTGAACTGACGAAAGTGCCGTCAAAGGAGTTAATGTGCGAGCTGGCACCCAGTGCCAGGCACAGCGTGAGAACCACTTACGCTGTAATTGTCCCTCCTAGTGTCCCCAGCTCTGTCAAACACTGCCCCAGGCTTGCCTTTCAGCACAGGAACTGATCTCTTTTCGGGGACTGAAATGTACACGCACCCTAAGGCCCCACCAGCCCAGGGTGGGGAGTTCAGGTGGGAAAGGCTACTGTCTCTAGCAAGCCCTCACAGGCTCAGTTTCCAAATCCCCTGGGTCGAGCATTCCCTGCCTGAGGTTTCTTGGGAACACAGGGAGGTGTTTATATGCAGCCGTGACCTAGACAGGGTTTGAGGTTCACAAACTCCTTCTGTAGGACTCATCTGGACAGGAGACTACTCTGTCTCAAAGGCCCACACTGTACTGACCAAAAGAGGCAAGGCCCAAAAGGAGGGAATCTGTGATCTAGCACAGCACACTGCTGGAGGGAGGAAATGTGGTCCAGGCCAGTATATTGGAGCTGGCAGAACTGGCTAAGGGCAGATGTGACTCATTTCTCTAAAGGATATCATTATAATTACACAGGTCAGAAAAGTGTGGTTTGAAATAATAGAATTAAATAGGAAAAAACCCTAAACTGTCTGTGACGGGTAATTTTATTTACTTTACAAACATAAGGTGTGCCTTCTCACATGTGAACTGAAGCCTAGACTACAGAATCATCTCACACTTGGAAAATCTTATCAGCTCATCACTGTCCTAAATTCTCATCATGTAGCATAATGAAAAATTAGTGTTGAAAGTATACTTTGGCAAAGTGTGGGGGTGGGACAGACAGAAGTGATACAGGACCAAACACATACCACGACACACCAGCAGGGAGTTATTTTTAGAACATGTACACAAATCTTAGATCATGGTCACAAAACACAAGCATAGGACATAAATATGCAAATGAAACAAGACATAAATCTCAACTCTGGCCTTCACAGTGGAGAGTGCTTGCAGCTCTACCAGAAGACCTAAGTCTAGATTTGACGGCTCACCCATCTCAGCTCACAACTTCCTGCAAACCAGTTCCAGGGGCTCAGGGGGCTTGTGAATTCTGCACCCACCCACCCATCTACACATACACAGTATAATATATGTATGCACAAAAACTAAAACAAAAGCAAAGCTTTAAAATAAACAAATACATCTCGAATGAAAATTTAACATCAACTAAATCCATTCCTAATTAAAAAACAAAACTTTTTTAATTAGGAAAAAAAGTATAACTTTTCAATGTTATACTCTTTGTCCTGACAATTTTTAAAGGTATCATTGCATTATAAACAATATATGAAATACAGACTGTGCATATATATATATGTATATATATACATATACATACATATATATACTATTCTATATATGTTATGATATACATGCTATTAGATTGATAGATTGTAGATAGATGATCTATAACTCTATCAATGGGGATAAATTAAAATGAGAATCAATTTGATGGTACTAGTTACAAGAGTTTTAAAAAAACCCTTATGTATCTTAGCCTCATAATTTTATGAACGTGGGTTTCCTCAGAACCTTCTAGTCCTGGGTGCTGGGTAGTATGACAGTCTCCAAGGAGACTGTCTCCAGGAGGAGACTGTTTTATCATGGACCACTTGATGATAAATCTTGGCCTTTCCCTATGGGACATCCAGCATGTAACTCAGGAGCCCATGTTTTACCTCTAGAACAATGGTCCCTAGCATATGGGTCACGACTCCTTTGGCAATCCTTATACGGGGATCACCTAAGACCATCAGAAAAGATAGATATTTACATTAAAATTCATAACAGAAGCAAAATTACAGTTATAAGATAGCAATGAAATAATTTTATGGCGGTGGGTGGGTCACCACAACATGAGAAACTGTATTAAAGGGTCACAGCATTAAGAAGGTTGAGAACTACTGCTCTAGAGAAATCTAAACTGCAAGGAGGAACACTGTTAGTGTCCTTAACCCTCCTTAGATTTTGCCTAACATCAGTCTACTTACCTATCATCTCAGAGTATAAAATCTCTGGATCTTCTTGATAAATCAAATTCTAGATTCCTTGTACACTGGTTTGCAGATGCATCTGAAAACATCAGGGAAATAGAAAATGTCCGAATTCTATTAAAACCCCTTTTACATTCTATTTCTGTTTGTTTTCAAAAGTCTTAATGAAGTATCATTTTTGCAATTATAAAAATCATAGTCAAAATTAGTTAACAATATGATTAGATCTATAAGTTGTGTTTAGAAAATACTTAAGTTAGCTGTTTTATGTATTTCAAAAGTCTCTCCCAAATGACATTTGAGCAGATGCCATTTTAAGAAGGAAAGGGGAAATATTTATTAATATATGGTAATCAAAACATTTGTTGAAGCATGTTTGAAATGCCATCAGGGCTCCCACTGCTGCCCACCCCCACATACCCCAATTCATGTGAAAGAAGTTTAAGAGTTTATCTGACAAACCAGTTATCTTCTAGATGAGGAAATCAACGAGAACTATCCTCAGTACAATATTCTCTATACACTGCCATCCTCTAGGGTATACATCCCCCTACAAACATCTTCACCTTCTGCAGCAGTGTGAGTCAGCTGGCCTGAAAACAATTTTGTTAGAAACAATCACAGAAGTTGTTGGACTTTTGCTTGAGTACACACCAACAAAGGTAATCTCTGTCACACATTGAGCAATCTCCACTCCTCCACTTTGACCTGGGACTTTCCAGGTTTGAGCACTGAAAGTCCTGCACCCTGGGAATCCCCATAGTCTAGAGTCACCGTGTATCCCGAGGGCCTGTCTTTCGATAAATTATTCCCCTTATCTATAACTGCATAGCAAACTACCCTAAAGTGGAAGGACTCAACAATAGACATTTTACAGAGTCTAGGGACTGTAGTCAGGCATTCAAGTATTATTGATTTTCTGTTAGACTATCTGCTCTGTGTGACACTACTCATACATTAGTGGGCATCTAACCTTACTAAGAAGTTCCATCCCATGCCAGAGACATCAGAGAAATTGGAAGGCTGAGTTTAGTTTATACTCTGTGTATGGGTTTGGGTCTCCCTAGGTCTTCTCTTTAGCACAGTCATTAGAGTCTTCACCTGCCAGGTAAAGGCATAGAAAATGAGATTCACAATAGTCTGCAGACAGGTCTCTGAAGCTGCCAGTTTCCTACCACATGGGCCTGCAACAGTATCTCTGTGACTACAGTCAGAGTCTGCCCAGATAGAAGAGGACAAGGACACAGGCTACATTTCTCAGAGAGAAAGAAGGGTCAAAATTTTGAGACTAATTTTAAATTGTCACACAGGTACTCAGTGTTGATATAGTAATCTCAGCTGCAGGTTAGTTTGGCCAACTGAGTCTTATTTTTCACATTGTTCTGAGGAAAAAAAACAAGGCTCAGAGGATTTAAGTTGTTTTTATTAGGGTTCCACAACTAATGATGGAGATAAACATAGCTTGTTTGTGACGTGTTGCTCACACCACACTGACCATAGAGACACACACATTTCCTGGAATATATATTTGCACTGGAAAGCAGCGGTATATTGAACCCATGGATATATTATGCTCAGGGAAGAGCACAGTGAGCCAAGACTCTCTGATATATGCTACGGCAAAAAATGTGGCAGACTTTTCGGACAAAGATTTTATTTACTCATCTCCCAAAACACGCCAGTGCAGATAGAGTAGTACAAGGTCATCTGGATCTTATAAAGGGTTGGGTGGCTTGTGGCTGAGCAGTTCTTGCAGCCCTAGAAGGCTTGGCTGATGGAGGTAACAATGAGTCTTGTGCCTATGTGGACTTCCTCATTTAGGTGGAGGATGACGATTCTGAGATGGCTATTTACCAGCAGCTGAATGATACTTACTGTCTTAGAATTTTACTGCTGTGAACAGACACCATGACCAAAGCAAGTCTTATAAAGGACAACATATATTTGGGGCTGGCTTATAGGTTCAGAGGTTCAGTCCATTGTCATCAAGGTAGGAGTATGGTGGCATCTAGGCAGGCACGGTGCAACCAACTTCCTTTCCTGGGCTGGCTTCACTTCCTGTTAGTAGCTTTCCTTGGCAGGTAGCCCATGGCTCTGACATCTTTAACATCTGGAATTTTGCTATTGTTATGGATCTTAATGTAAATATTTGATATGCAGAATATCTGATATGTAACCCCCAAAGGGGTCACAACTCACGGACTGAGAACCACTGTTCTACACCATTTAAATTTCCAACTCATGCTTCAGATTTTCCAGCCTAGTGGGACTAAAGCGAGGTGTCAAACCTGGATATTACATTCTAAAACTTGTATCCTCACAAATGACAACTTACTGACTTCTTTAAAGCACATACTATTCCTCACAACATTGATTGAAGTAAAAACAGTTCAATTCTGGCATACAGGATAATGAAGGCCAAATTTGCCTTGATTATAAACATAAAATGCCTCTCTACACCAAAGACCTACTCGGTAATAGAAATCTGTGAAGATTTTGAACAAAAGAAGAGCATTTAATAGTCTTGTTAAGATAAAACTTTAAACAACAGTACAAAGATTCAGCAAGAGAAATAATAAATGCAGGTAGCATCTGACAGAGGGTTAATATCTAAAGTATATAAAGAACTCAAGAAGGTAGATAGCAACAAACCAAAATAAAGAAATAAAAAATGAAGTACAGAGCTAAACAGAATTCTCAACAGCGGAATCTCCAATGACCTAGAAACACTTGTAGATAGGCTCCACATCCTTAGTCATCAGGGAAATTCAAATCAAAACAACCCTGAATTTCCACCTTACACCAGTCAGAATGGTTAAGATAAAAAAAACTCAACCAACAGCATATGCTGTTGAGGATATGGAATAAGGGGAACACTCCTCCATGGCTGGTGGGAGTTCAAAATTTGTACAACCACTTTGGAAATCAATTTGGCAGTTTCTCAGAAAACTGGGAATAACTCTACCTCAAGATCCAACTATACCACTTCTGGGCATATACACAAAAAATACCTCACTATACCACAGGGGGACCTGCTCAGCTATGTTAATAGCAGCTTTATTTATAATAGAAACTGAGAACAACCTAGAATGTCCTTACAAATGAAGGACGTTTCTGAAATGTGGTTTGTTTACACAATGGAATACTATTTAGCTATTAAAAACAAGGACATCATGAATTTTTCAGGCAAATGGACGGAACTTAAAAATATCATCCTAAGTGAGGTAACACACAGCTAGGAAAATGTGTATGGTATATACTCACTTGTAAGTGGAGAGTAGCCATAAAGTGCAGGATAACCATGCTACAATCAACAGACCCAAAGATTCTGAGTAATAAGGAGGGCCCAAGGGAGGAAGCATGAATCTTACTCAGAAGAGGAAACTAATAGTCATCTCAGGTGGATAAAGAAAGGGAATTGGAGAGGAGGTTAACAGGGATGGCAATCAGGTGTGGGGAAAAGGGGGTGAGAATGGATATGGGGGCATCTCTGTAACTAGAGGCTTCAGATGGAAGGGGATATCTATGGGGGTGACCCTAACTTAGATTTCTACCAGAAGGGGATATAGAGTCTGAACTGGCCACCTACTATAGCCAGGCAGAATTTGCAGGGGACAAAGGGGACATCAATCAACCCAAAAAACTTTCAACCCCAAATTTGTTTTGCCTACAAGATATGCAGGGATAAAGGTGGAACTAAGACTGAAGGAACAACCAACCAGTAAATACCCTAACTTGAGACCCATTGCATGTGAGAAAGCTAACCACTGACACTATTAATAGCACTCCCCTATGCTTGCAGACAAAAACCTAGCATAACTGTCTCCTGAGAGGCTTCATCCAGCAGTGGATGGAGGCAGATGCAGACACCCACAGCCAAGCATCAGGGAGTTTTATGAAAGAGTGAGGAACAAAAGAAGTGAGCATCTCACAGGGGTCAAGGAAACCACAAGAAAACCCACAGAGTCAACTAACCTGGGACCATGAAGGATCACAGAGCCTGAACCATCAACCAGATAACATACAGGAGTTGAACCTAGACCTCCTACACATTTGTAGCAAATGCGCTGCTGCTTGGTGTTCATGTGGAACCCCTAACAAGTGGAATAGGGTTGTTTCAGACTCTGTTCCCTGCCATTGAATCCCCTTCCCTCCTACCTGGAGTGCCTGGATGGGCCTCAGTAGAAGAGAATGTGCCTAGACCTGCTTGGACTAGATGCCCCAGGGTGGGGTGGTACCCAAGGCGAGGAATTCCCCCCTTCTTTGAGGAGAAGGGGAGGGGTAATGGGAGGGCAAGCGTTATAAGGGTGAGACTAGGAAGAGGGAAGGGAGAGGGGCTGTGTTTGGGACATAAAATGAGTTTTTAAAAGAGAAGAGGTAGGTAAATCTTGAGATAGCATTCTAGGAACAAATTCATAAAAATCATAAGTCCAGATGATGATTGTGACATTGAGGTACTTCTTCAAGGAGTCACTTGGGAGGAGTTAGGGAAAGAATATATGGTATGCTTGCTCACTCCTGGGCAGTGTCTTCACACATGCACTATTATTTCATAGGTACCCTGAAGTATATAGATGCTCAGACATTGGGAGATGAGTAAATCTAGAGACAGCATCGGTAACAGCAGCAAAGCAAGGCAAAGAAAGATGAAAACCAAGCAATATCATGTGAAACCCTTGGTCTGGAATTCAGAAAAATGAAAGGTTTAATCTTTCTCTGAGATTATTTACATTAGAGCTTAGTAAGCCACTTTACCATAAATCCCTGCCCTCCGTTTCCATCTCTTCCCAAAGGGAAATCTCTGAAGAACAAGGCTTGTTAAGGTTAAAAGCAGGACCAAATGTAGGGTATTGATTTCTAAAAACAGCTTTGGCTGTTAGTACTCACCATGCCAATGCACTTACAAGATCGGAAAATCTGAAATGGGACTTACCAGAATTCTTTTCATTAATTCCCTCGTAGTGCCAACTCTTAGATTAATTAGAAACTGGGTTTTCCCTGGTGTCTTTTTTCAAATTTAAATGATGATTCAATAGCCCTACCATAAGTGAACTGATGTGAAAAATAAATTTCTTTGGGTATATATATATTTATACAAAGATACTCAAAAGTAGATGTTCTTTGGTTTTTCGAGACAGGGTTTCTCTGTATAGCCCTAGCTGTCCTGGAACTCACTCTGTAGACCAGGCTGGCCTTGAACTCAGAAATCTGCCTGCCTCTGCCTCCCAAGTGCTGGATTAAAGGCATGCACCACCATCAATGTAGTCTTATAACAAGGTGTTCATATGCTGGTGAGTTAGAAGCTACCTTAGTTGGGCAAAAGATTCACCCCAGAGTAGAAAACAATGACCACTGAAGAGAACTGTTTCCTGGAGGCTTTTTGGTTGGGAGCCTTTACCTGTGCTTAAGTGGATGCCTGCATCTCTGATGGCTGTTTCACTTTCATATGGTTTTCTCATTATCAGGCTAACGCCATAGTGAAAGAGCACGTATGTAGGCCCTTCATTTTTGCTCAGATTCATGGAGTATTCTTTGCTGCTCTTACAATTTTGTTTAAACAAATGCTCCATTCTATCTGTTATTATTAGAGGTATATACTCTTCTCATAAACTCTGACAGTTTCTCCTGAAGGTACCAATTTTCCTTTTTTTTTTATAACCCTACTAAGTTCAATACCTTTTCTTTGATGTACCATAATAGATGTCGATTCTAAATTTACTTTGTGATTAGTTCTTACTACTTAATTCTTTCTACATACCAATTCCTTTACGCAGTAGTTCCTTATATGTTCTACATGTCACATAACTAAAAGTATCATTTCTAATGGGTTTCAAAGTCTGTGCCTGTATCACTGAGCTAACACTGCTACACATTGCTATCGCTGGTTGTGTGTGCAGTGCAGAGTCCCTTTCATCCCACCTGAAAAGAGAGGTAGCCCTTTATTCTAGCTAATAATATGGAACAGAATAGAAAACAAGGAAGTAAAGAGAAGAGAATGCCAATGTGAGCATGCTTAATGGTTAATTAAAATTTGTCTCCCAAGACTAAATAAATTATAGTGGATTGAGACTGGGATTTGATCACATTTTAGATTGATTATACCAATGAGGATCAGCACCTCCAATCCAGCTATCTCTAATGCATACACTTAGAGACTATCTTCTCTATAGGTGTTGCCATGACTGCCTGAGAATTCCATGGAGTACAGATGTCACTAGAAGTGAAAGTCTCCATCAATATTCAATCTGATTGACTCATACAAATGGGATCTAGTACATGGAAATGATTAATCACTGGGTTTTAAGGAAGAACTGCCGTCATAACTGAGATTCATGGCATCTCATTTAGGAAGTTATTATTGATGCAGCTTGCTGTGGAATTAAAGTTAAAAGCAGACAACAACAACAAAGCCAGATAAAGATGTATTCCCCCCAAGTATCCTTCTGTCTCTTTAGGAAGTCATTCTGGGCCCCTGGTCTCACCAATGGCCTTCTAAGCTAGGGCTGATTATAGAGACTGGTATGGGGCAGGAAAGTTGGATGTCAGGAAAAGGCCTTAACAATGGTTGTGATCTAATGGCATGGATTAGTATACTGCAGAAATGGGTGTAGACATGAATGTTCAGAAGTTGGAATATGGCCCTGTCTTATGGTTAAGTACCTCATTCTATACACTTCTATAGAGTGTCAAATTCTAGTGACATTCAAGTTGATTTCCCTGGACTGATTCAATGTGCTTGCTCTTGCCCCCACATTGTATTGTATTGACTCTGTGCCCTGTCAATAATTAATTTGACAATTTGTCAATAACCTAAACCAATTAATTTGAGGGAACAAATTAATCCCAGCATCTGCATTTGTACATTTTCTGAATGTTTTGGATTGTCAAGTGATTCTGTAGAAGGCTCTGTAGAGTCTTCCCTATTATGACAGTAGTACACATTTCAACTTCTACTTTCTATAATATAATAGATTTTCAATATTGATGTTTGTGGCTGATGAATAGATATAATAACAAACCAGTGATAAATTTCTTGTTGTGGTATATTTCCTAAAAGTCACACATACAGAACTGAATTCCAGATATCTTGCATATATATGGTCTGCATGCATATATGCATATATAAAACACACATATACATATGTATGATATCACACATATACAAACACATTCCCTTAAAAAAAGCCTCTAAAACCAAACATGTTTGTCTCTAACTTGTACACAATCTCAGAAACAAAGTGCTAAAGTTCATATTTTAACTCATTTTTATAATTGTGTTAATTCCTTTAACATATTCATATATTGCTTAATTGTTCTAGTGAACAAATCAAAACTTTGCATGTACTTTTATAAACTTCTACTCTATGTAATAAAGTTACAAATTGTGGACATTTCTGTAAAGGGGAGGGAAATTAATTTGAGGAAAATGAAACAACAATATAATTTACATGTAGAATAATTGAAAAAATATTTAGAATATTTAAAATATTCCTCTTCCATTTGCCTCGTAAGAAACTAACATGAGGACCTGTCAGGCAGATGGTTGTTGGAAAACAAATAAACAAACAAAACACTTTCATTTTAGAAAAAAGTCTCTTCTAGAAATTTCTAATCTTTAATTCATTTTTCTACCATTCATATTAGTCATACAACCGTCATGCATTCTTTATAAAGGGGCCACTTGGTTAACAAGGAACATATCTTAGTTTTAAAGAAATTAGTTGAATATCTTAGGTGATCAAGAACTCATTTCCCCAAAATGTAACATAACCCGTTTTAGTAATATATCTAAATTAGTATACTAGTATAATATCCCCCAAGCTGGTTCCTCATTATTTCTGTCCAGTCATTCTGGAAGAAAAACAGATAAGGAATTATCCCCTCCAGAATACTCCTCATGGTACCATCCCAGTTCCCCTTTGTTTTGCCTGCCTCAGAATCAACAGTGTCTCTTTTTATGGTTGCAGCAACCCATCTAATCCTCCTCAGCCATCGCTCTGAAGACAGAAATCCCAGCATCATCCCAGAGCCCTAGAAGAGCTTTTCTTTCTGTGATCTGGACACTTCTTTTACCCATGGGCAACAGTCTGGTGATAAGGAACCAAAACACCCTCTGTTCATCTCTCCCAAAGTGCCTGACATTCTTACCAAGCACAATGACATATAACTGAATTCCCCAGACTTAAGAAGTGGAGGCAGAAAACCCAAGAGATAGAAAACATCTCAAGCTAATAGTAAGACTACCTAAGGAAAAATTGTTTAATAGTCTCATTGCTTGTGCATGTTTTGTGAATGTTATTCATTTGACTATAAGCTTGATGGATATTCCTGCAATAGAGTTTGTTACGTAGCAGCTATATTGTAAAATATTATTACAAAAACATTTTTGAAATAGAGAAAAGCTCTTTATGTGTATCAGAGGTTTGTTTGAATCTATTCCTAAAAGTCAACAGATAAAATTCACAAGGTCACATTCTTAATGTGAACTCACATCAGGACCATTGAGAGCATCCGGTGGTCGAGGACTCAAGTAACACAGTAATAATCTCTAAAGAATTTTTAAATCAAGTATAAAATTTAAATTCCCTTATATTTTGATTAAATTAGAATCTCATTTCCTTTAGGATATTTCATTTATTTGCCCTCGGGGCTACATTTTCTATGCTAACTGTGAGAAAAAAAAAGTCCACAGTTTTGCTTGTTCACATCTTTTTATCTTCCAGAAACATGTTCTAGGTATCTGCTTATTGACATTTTTATTTTGTCTCTTCAAGATCTACAGTCCATTTGGGCTTTATGGTATCATCAAAGCCAAATATCTTCCTCTGGAAACTTGATATAATGACCATTAATTTATGTGATATGTAAATCTAAACCTAACAGAAATATAGTGAGGAGGAACAGATACTGGTCTGTCTAAGAGGAGAGCAGGCCAATGGGAAAGTGTCTTGTACTCAGGCTCACCAGGGATAGCTCTATATGGTTTGCCTTTACTCGGTCTTCATAACTCATGCGAGAAGCATGAACAGTACTATATTTTACAGGTGCAAAAATAAGGTAAAATGAATCTAATTACTTACTTTAGGTACACAAATAACAGTGGGTGAAGGTGGGAGTCAATCTCCCAGTGTCTACAATGGGAGAGGCTGTGTTTTCTTATTATCATAACAAAAGACAAATATATATGTTAATATAGAGATATAATCCCTCTTTGTAGAACAGTCATAGAATTTGCTCTGCAACCCAAGCTATACTTTGAGTTATTTCATTATACAGTCATAATTTAGCTAGAACTTGTGATCTTCCTGCCTCTGGATTCCAAGAGTGTGCCACTATTTCCAGTTGTGCTCTTTAATAAGGCTACTTTGATATCTGCTGAGATCCTTCCCAGCATACACCCAGAAGGAAACCTCCATATGAGGGAGCCCTTCTTAGGCCTTCTAATGGAGAGCCATAGTGATGATGGCTTAGCAATGTTTAGCAGTCGAGAGTTGTGATGCTTGTCCCTCTTCCATCCGAGTCTTTTTTTCAAAGTCTTCAATTAGAATCTTTCATCTGCTAAATGTTATTTTTTATAATAGCAACAATCATAGTGTCTGAAAGGATCCTAGCTACGTTTTCTAGCTATGTACTTTATAATAGGTAAAATACTTCTGGTTTCAAAGAGACTAAAGGCACAGTGAGAATTTGCCTCACTATATATTCTTGACCAACCACTGTCAGGAGAAAAGTCTCACAAAGGTGTTAGAATACCTTCAACAATTCTTGATCACTTGCTAATCTGTCTAACAATAAAAAAGTTTCATGCTGAGAGCCTTTTGCATACAGTCTTATTCATTCTAATAGAATAGACTCAGAGAGGCCCTAAACCAGTATTAAGTCTACTTGAAAATATAAAATAAGAGATTGATCCTACCTGCTGGGCCCCTGGCAAGGCCATCAGTCATGAGGTCTGCCCCTATTCTTTCTGTACTCATCTTAGCGTCCACACACACCTCTAACCTACAATCTCAGATCTGCACTCCACTCCCCAGAGGCCTGCTACCACCTGGGACAAACAGTCCCAGAGGCTTGCTACTCTTAGGGACTACCAGGCCAGCCAACACCAGAGTCAACCATATAGCTAAAGTGAATCACAAAAATACAATAACAAAAAGTCATGCAATGTGGTACTATCAGAATCCAGCTCTCCTACTACAGCAAGCCCAGATATCCTAACACACCTGAAGAGCAAGACTATGGCTTTAAATCTCATCTGGTGAAGATGACAGAGGCCTTAAAGAAGAAGTCAATAAACCCCTTAAAGAAATACAAGAAAAATACAATCAAACAGGTGAGGGAAACAGATAAAACTGTTAAATAGTAATAAGACCTGAAAATGAAAAGCAATAAAGACAACACAAATGAAGGCAATCCTGGAGATGAAATACCTAGGAAAGAGGACAGGAACAATTGATGCAAGATCACCAACAGAATACAACAGAAAGAAGAATCTCAGGCTTAGGAGATACAACAGAAGAAATTGATACATCCGTCAAAAATATCAAATCTAAAAAATTTATAACACAAAACACCCAGGAAATATGGGACAGTATAAAAAGATCAAACGTAAGAATAATAGGAATAGGAGCAGAAGATTCCTAGTTAAAATACCTAGAATACCTAGAAGAAAACTTCCTTAATATAAGAATCGAGTAAACAGGGACATCTTAGAAAAACACCCTGAGGCCAGGAATTTGCATTGAGCTTAATGAGACAAGCTCAGGAACTTTGGGAAGGTGGTGGAACTCTCCAGAAGGGAGAGGTTAATTAACATTCCTCAGACCACAGGGTGAGAACCAACCTGTAGGTGGAGACACATTCCTCAGGGTGGACCTATGCCCACCTCCAGACAAGGGAAGCCCTTGCCAACTCATTCCCTGAAGACCAATCAGTTTAAAAAATCACACTGTTTTGTCAATCACATTGAGTCTAATGGCTGCTCCCCTGAAAATTGTATAAAAGCTCACTGAACAAGTTGTGCATGGTCGCCACCTCTTCTTAGGGTCTAGAATGGCCCCAGTACACTGGAACATTAAAAATCCTCTTGCTTTTTTAATCGATCTCATTAGGCTCCACATGATTCACGCAAGGGGTCTCTGGTAAGCTAAGGATCAACAGGATCTTGCATTAACCTAAAGAAAGAGATGGATATAATGTAAAAGAAGATTACAGAACATGATGGACCTAAACAGATGCCTTGTAGACCTTAAGAGACCACAGATGTCAATCCAGACTACTATATCCTGCAAAACATTCAGTCATCATAGATGGAGAAACCAAATTTAAACAGTATCTTTCTATTAATCCAGCCCTACATAAGACACTAGAAGGAAAACTCCAACATCAGGAGGATAACTACACTGAAAAAAAAAAAAACACAAGAAATTAATCATCTTACAGCAAAATAAAAAGAGAAGAAACACACACACATAGTACTACCACTAACATCAAAATAATGGGAATAAACAATCATCGATCATTAATAGCTCTCAATATTGATAGACTCAATTCACCAATAAAAAGACATGCTTAAATGGGATCCCTCATTCTGCTGAACACAAGAAACATATTTCAGCAACAAAGTTAGACACTACATCAGAGTAAAGGACTGGAAAAGGGTTTTCCATGCAATAGGAATCAAGAAACCAGCTGGGAATAGCCATTCTATTATTTCACAAAGTAGACATTCAATAAAAAATAATCAAAAGAAATGAGGAAGGACACTTCACACTCATCAAAAGAAAAATCCACCAAGATGATATCTCAGTTCTGAACATCTATACCCCAAGTGTAAGGGCAACTATATTTGTAAAACAAACATTACTAAACTTTAAATCACACATCAAACACTACACAGTGATAGTGGAGGACTTAAAACACCCCACTTCCGCCAATGGCCAGATTATCAAAACAGAAATTAAATAGAGAAATAATAGAACTAACAAATGTTATGAGACTAATAGAACTAACAGATATCTACAGAGCCTTTCACTAAATACAAAAGAATATACATTCTTCTCAATACCTCATGGAATATTCTCTAAAATTGACCATATAATCAGTCACTAAGCAAGCCACTAACAGATACAAACAAGAAAGTTGAAATAACCCCTTGCATATTATCAGATCATCATAGATCAAAGTTGGACTTCAACAGCAACACAAGCAAGGGAAAGCTCACTTACTCAAGGAAACAATTGAACAAATCTCTATTCAATGATCACTTGGTCAGGGAAGAAATAAAAAAAGAAATTTAAAATTTTCTAGAATTCAATGAAAATGAAGACACAACATACCCAAACTTATGGGACACAATGAAAGCAGTGCTAATGGAATGTTCTTAGGAGAAAGTGCCTTCATAATGAAATTGGAAAGATCTCATATTAGCAACTTAACAACACACCTGAAAGCTCTAAAACAAAAAGAAGCAAACATATCTAAGAGGAGTAGACAGTAGGAAATAGTCAAACTCCAGGCTGAAATCAATCAATTAGAAACAAAGAGAACAGCACAAAGAATTAACAAAATCAAGAACTGATTCTTTGAGAAAATCAACAAGATAGACAAGCAGTTAGCTAAATTAACTAAAAGGCAGGGAGACAATATCTAGATTAACAAAATAAGAAATTAAAATGGAGACATAACAACAGAAATTGAGGAAATTCAAAAAATTATTAAGTCTTACTTCAAAAACCTGTACTCCACAAAATCAGAAAACCTAAATTAATTGGATGATTTTCTAGAGAGATACCATTTACCAAAGTTAAATCAACATCAGGTAAACTATCTAAATGGTCCTATACCACTTAAAGAAATAGAAGCAGTCATTAAAATTTTCCAACAAAAAAACAAAACAAAATAAAAAATCAAAACAAACAAACAAAAACCAAGAGCCAGATGGTTTTAGCACTGAATTCTACCAATATTTCAAAGAAGAGCTAATATCAATACTCTTTAAACTATTCAACAAAATAGAAACAGAAGGATTACTGCCAAACTCATTCTATGAGGTCACAGTCAGCCTGATACCTAAACCACAAAAAGACTCCACAAAGAAAGAGAACTTCAGATAAATTTCTCTTATGAACATCAATGCAAAAATATTCAATAAAACATTCACAAACTGAATCCAAGAACACATCAAAAAACATTCACTTGGGCTTTACCCCAAGGATGCAAAGATGATTTATTACATAAAAATCTATCCAGGTAGTCCACCATAAAAAACAAACTGAAAGAAAAGAAAATCACATGATCATCTCCTTAGATGCAGAAAAAGCCTTTGACAAAATCCAAAACCCCTTCATGTTAAAAGTCTTGGAGAGATCAGGGATACAAGGCACATACCTAAACATAACAAAAGCAATATACAGCAAACCAGTAAACCAACATAAAATTAAATGGAGAGAAACTTAAAGCAGTTCCACTAAAGTCAGTGGCAAGACAAGGCTGCCAACTCTCTATTCATTATAGTACTTCAAGTTCTACCTAGAGCAGTAAGACAACAAAAGTTCAAAGGGATTCAAATTGGAAAGGAAGAAATCAAATATCACTATTTATGGATCATAATAGTATACATAAGCACCCCCAAAATTCTACCAGAGAACTCCTAGAGCTCATAAACACTGGTAGCAAAGTGGCTGAATGCAGAATTAAATCAAAGAAATCAGTTGATGTCTGTGGCCTGAATTACTCACTACCTGACCCTCCCTGCCCTTGGGGGTTGGAGGTGAGGTGGCACAGAGTCAATGACCCAGACTCAGAGAGCAGGTGAGAAATGCCATAGCAAGCTCATTCACAACACTATTGTAAGCTCCTTTAATACCCTCTACCTACACCCTATTGGTCCCAAGAAAGCATCTCTTCTAAAAAGTTCCTGATTGGCTGGCATTGACTGTGCCAGTAATCTTTGGTCTGTCAAGCAGTGCTCAATTAGGTCCTCCTTCAGGAGATGCCTTTGTGCCTGAGAGGCCACAGTCATTCCTCCTACAATCAACAGCACTCGTTTATATAAATAATAAATGGGCTGTGAAAGAAATTAGGGAAACAACACAATTCACTATAGCCACAAGTAGTGTAAAATACCTTGCTGTGTTCTAACCAAGCAAGTGAAAGATCTGTATGACAGGAACTTGTCCCTGAAGAAAGAAATTGAAGAATATATCAGAATATGGAAAGATCTCCCATGCTCATGGATTGGTAGGATTAACAGTGAAAATGGCCATCTTACAAAAAGGAATAAACAGATTTAATTCAATTCCCATCAAAATCCCAACACAACTTTTTACAGATCTTGAAAGAGCAATTCTCAACTTCATACAGAAAAACAAATGAATAACAACAACAACAATAGAAACAGGCTAGCCAAAACAATCCTGAACCATAAAGGAATTTTGGGAGGAATCACTATCCCTGACCTCAAGCTGTACTACAGAACAATAGTAATAAAAACTGCATGGTATTGGTACAAAAATAGAAAGGTTGATCAATTGAATCAAAATGAAGACCCAGAAGTTTACCCAAACAAAAACGGACATTTGACTTTTAACAAAGAAGCCAAAACCATACAATGGAAAAAAGAAAGAATCTCCAACAAATGGTGGTGGTCTAGCTGGATGTCTGTATGGAGAAGAATGCAAATCGATCCATATTTATTACTCTGCACAAAACTCAAGTCCAAGTGTATCAATGACCTCAACTTATAACCAGATACACTAAATCTAATAGAAGAGAAAGTGGGTAACAGTCTTGAATGTATAGGTATAGGAGACAGTTTCCTGAACAGCAATGGTTCAGTCTCTAAAATCAATAATTGATAAATAGAACCTCGTGAAACTGAAAAGCTTCTGTAAGACAAAGGACACTTTCAATAGGACAAAATGTCAGCTTACAAATTGAGTAAAGATCTACACTAGCCCTATTTCTGACAAAGGGCTAATATCCAAAATATATAAAGAACTCATGAAGTTAGACACCAAAAAACCAAATAATCCAATTTTAAAAATGGGGTAAAGAGATAAACAGAGAATTCTCAACAGAGGAATCTCAATTGTCTGAGAAGAACCTAAAGATATGTTCAACATCCTTAGTCAACAGGGAAGTCAAAGTCAAAGTGACCCCGAGATTTGATCGTGCACCAATCTGAAAACTCAAGCAATAGCAGATGCTGGCAAGGATGTGGAACAAGGGAAACACTCCTCCAGTGCAAACTTGAACAACCATTCTGAAAATAAATCTGGTAGTTTCTTAGAAAATTGGAAACAGTTCTACTTGAAGACCCAGATAGGCCATTCTTGGGCATATACCCAAAAGATGTATCAAACCCTATACTCAAAAGATGTATCATACCACAAGGACACATGCTCCACCATGTTCATAGCAGCTTTATTCATAATACTCAGAACTTGAAATAACACAGATGTCCCTCAACTGAAGAATGGATACAGAAAATATGGGTCATTTATACAATAGAATGCTATTCATCTATTAAGACCAAGGACATCATGAATTTTGCAGGCAAATGGATAAAACTAAAAAGTATCGTTCTGAGAGAGGTAACCTAGACTCAAAGGACATGCATGGCATGTATTCACTGACAAGGTGGTTGAATCTCACTTAGAAGGGGGATTAAACAGCTCATAAGAGAAGAATGGAGGGAGGGAACTGGGTGGGATCACAGTTGGGGAGGGTGTAGGGAAGGGAATGAGGGGATCGGGATCAGGTGTGGGGAGAGACAGAAGAGAGGACCAGAGGCCAAGAGAATGAATGGAAATCTGTAGCTAGCAGGGATGAGGGATGGAGGACATTTCTAGGATGTGTTAGCAATCTGGGATGGTGGATGCTTCCAGGAGTCAATGCAGGTAATCTTAACTGGGGCACATAGCAGTGGAAATATGGACTCTAAAGAGTAGCCAGGTATGATCTCCAGTAGAGGGATAAGACATCAACCCACCCACAAAACTTTTGACCCAAAATTTGTTCTGTCTAAAGGAAATGTAGGGACAAAGATGGAACAGAGACTTAGGGAACGACTAACCAATAACTGTTTCAACTTGAGACCCATCACATGGACAAGCACCAATTCCTGACACTATTAATGATTCTCTGTTATGCTTGCAGACAGGATCCTAGGATAACTGTCCTCTGAGAAGCTCCACCCAGAAGTCAATGGAAGCAAATCCAGAGACCCGCAACCAAATATTAGGTGGAGCTCCTGGAATTTTGTGGAAGAGTTTAGAGAAGGATAGGAGGGACCAGAAGGCAATAGTGACTCCACAAGAAGACCAACACAATCAACTAACCTGAACTTTTGGGGGTTCCCAGAGACTGAACCATCAACCAAAGAATAAGTATGGGCTGGACCTAGACCCCCTGCATATACATAGTGTATGTGCAGCTTGCCCTCCATGTGGGTGACCCTATAACTGGAGCAGGGACTGTCCCCGAATGTGTTAGTTGTCCATGTAATCCATTTTCCTAACTGAACTATCTTATCTCGCCTCAGTGGGAGAGGATACACATAACTTTACAGAGACTAGATACACCAGGATTGGGGGATACCCAGGGGACTCTAAACCTCTCAGAGGAGAAGCAGAGGGGAGATTTGAAGAAGAACCATAGGAGGGGGACTGTGAAGGGGCAGTGATTGGAATGTAAAATGAGTAAATACATACATGGAAAAATATGTTAAGTATAATTGAGAAAAGGAAGAATGAGGGATTGGGAAGATAATTCAGTTAGTAAGTATTTATCACATAAGCATGGAGACCTAAGTTCAACCCCTGTTACCTATGAGAAAACCAGGTGTGGTTTTCCTGTGATCCTCGCACCGAAGAGGCAAGATTTATTCCTGAGACTCACTGGCCAGGCATTCTAGCCAAACTGTAATAACCCAGTTTCAAAAACAGAGAACAATGCTTGAGATTGACCTCAGGCTGACAAGCACTCATATACACACACATTTAGATATGCAGGGGATGTGGCTAGAGAGAACTCTTAGTGGCCCACAAAGGCATTATTTCCAGCTATGTGAATCTACTGAGTAGGCTTGTGTCCATGAAAGTCTCCTGGATACGTAGAAAGGGACAAGGGGAAATTAAGACAAAACAATGCAAGCTATGTTCCTTAAAAATAACTAGTAAATATCTAATAGGAGTATGATCCTACCCAGATGCCTTTAGCAGTCTAGCCATGGGCTTACTATCAGTGAGTAGCAAAGTGTGCCTCTCTTTAGGACAGTCACTTTCTACTTCCTTCTTTGCAAAAAGATGTTTAGTAAAATGTCTGCATCATCAACACTAAAGAACATTTACCACCTATCTGTGTCTTTCTATGTGTCCTGTTGTGAAAACCACAAGTGTAGTGCTTCTGTATTTGTAGATAGATCACGATGTTTGCTTGTCAAGTTAATTAACTATCACAAATTAAAAGACATGATCCCAACTGTCATTAGTCTCACTATCAAGGGGCACAAGTAGGCTTTCTTGATTTTTATTAAGTATAGATACAAGAGTTTTCTGTCTAACATAATCTCCAAATGGACTATTTGATTGCCCTGTGGAACACTAGCCAGTTTTTATCTAACTAAGACGACTAAGACATTTTCCTACAAAAGTCTTTGCCAAGTGTTCATTCATCACTCCCCCC
>JADRCC010435404.1:6157-21439 GCA_019843855.1 Hylomyscus alleni
AACAAAGATCACTTCTGCTGCAGTCCCACTCTATCAAGAGTGGGCATGGTTAAAAATGCACCAGTACAAGCTGGGAGATGACTCCTACCTTATAAGGGATTGAATCTGGTGAGGGGAGAGTTACATTTATACTTAATGAACAGTGAAAGTACAGAGGGTGGAACTAGAAAACTACCTTGAAGAGTACGAAGTCAAAATCTTGAAGGAACTTTTGATATCACCTGGTTTCCTCATGAAGTAAGACAGTAGTGAGCTTAACAAGTTTGTAGGCTGAAGTATAGTTTTGGAGAAGGGAAAAGGAACTAGACTACTGGGAATTAGTAAATATTTCCAGTAGACCATATGTGTGGGCATATGGAATGAAATATTCATATCAGTAAAACTTGGGCATTTGTCATGGAGATGATGTCAATGTTCAGTGGAGTTAAAGAATTAACTATTAAAAGAATATTGAACTTTCACCTCCTAGGTCATGTTATCATGCCCAACCTGCCTCTATTTCCTTCATATCCTATTTATTCTTTATTGCATTGTTAAATGCATACTTGAGTTTAGTTATGAGATGTAAAACTCTTTGTGTCACAATTGTTTTGTCCTACTTTAAGTTTCTAGAAAATACATCTGACTAGAAGGGAAAAATGGAAATAATCACGAGGTGGCAGAAGGATTAAGTCACACCCTTAACAAGTGGCCTTGAGAGACGTCAATATTTTTTTAAGCAGGGTAGAAGATTTGGCATTGAGGTTCCACTTATGCTGAAATTTAGAATGTCATTGAACTCCTTCGAGGTTTGAGTTGGATGAAACTCTAGAAAGTATGCCAATGGGACACATTTTCCAAAGACACCCAAGGACATTTCTCTGAAGAAATCTGTATGGGAACGGACAGAGAAATATCTGCAAAAAAAAAAAAAAAAAAAAGTGGATAAAGAAACACCACTCTCCATAATTATGAAACCAAACAAATAGAAACAGGAGTAAGGACTGAAAAGTACTGGGTATGCTGGCAGACTTTCTGAATAAACCATGTGGTCCAGGCAGAGGGGCATATCTCTGCTCAGTTTTCCATTATACTCCATCTCCCTCACTGAATCTAATCCACCTGGGCCCTTCTGTCCGGATTTTAAATCCAGTCTCAATGTTCAGACAATTGTAGAAACAGTGGCCTCTGTTTGGACCCTCTCCTCATAAACTGAGAAGTCTCCGTTGCTGCCTTCTGTTAGTACAGCCTGGCCCTCAATTCTTTTCCTCAGAAGGGTCTATCTTGACAATGCACTAATAATCTTATTCACCTACAACTTCCCTGCGTTTCTTAAATTTATTTCATTTATCTCATTGTTAAAATTTATTTTATTTGGTAGTATTATTATCATTGGTATATTTTAACTTTGTATTTTTGAAATGGTTCTATATTTAAAAGGTGTTACAAAAATAACATTAATGCTGCATATCACTTGTATCTACCTTGTTCCAGTAATAACAACTTATACAGTACAGCACTGAAATCAAAATGGCTGAAAAGTTAGTAAATAGACCATTATTATTTTTCCAAGTTTTCAGTTTTGAAGTGCATTTATTTCCTTATGCATTGCAGATGTTTGTAAAATTTATCATAGAATAATTTAATTTACAGGCATCAATGTCATTAGGATACAGAACTACTCCATCATTTCTGATGGTGAACCTCTATCACTGTTCCCTGCCAACCATTTGCCTGTTAGTTCTTGTTACATTTTACTTATTTCTAGAATGCTTTATAAAAATCAATAAAAAAATTTCCATATCTTTCTTTTTGTTCTCATCCCAACATTTTTCACATTTGCTATAATTGCTCTGTATAACAAGACTGGTTTCTTCTTGATTTACTTATTTTTATGAGTTTTGCTTGCATTTATATATGTGTGCTGTGTGCATGCTTGGTGCCTTTGGAGGTCAGAAGATGGTAGGTGCTGGTTCCCCTGGAGCTAGGGTTAAAGGTCAGAAGATGGTAGGTGCTGGTTCCCCTGGAGCTAGGGTTAAAGGTCAGAAGATAGTAGGTGCTGGTTCCCCTGGAGCTAGGGTTAAAGATGATTGTAAGCCACCTTGTAGGGCTTTAAAACTGAATTCATTTTTAAATGTTGGGCCATTGCTCTCATGTTAGTTACATTTTTATTGCTAGATGTTATTTTGCTTATTTACTATTTTACATATTCAGAAACACATGGAATTTTCCATTTGTACAAACTAAAACTGCTATAAATATTATCATACACATTTTAATAGGAAAACATGCCTGAATTCTGCATATACTCAGATTGGGTGACACCCATTGGGCCATAGGATCAGAATATGATAATACAAACCATTAATTTGCTTTACAGAGTAGCTACTGATTTAATACATCCATCAGCAGTAGGTGGGTGCTCCATCTCTTCCACACAGTCTCTATTATATTAACAATGTATTTTTATAACCACTCTAATATGTGAATAATGGTATAACTTATAAAATAAAAATAGAGATATGAATGTAGAGGGAAGCTAGCTGGAAAGAGGAAGGCAATTAGTGGGAGTATAAAAGGAACTAGAATGAGTATCAGTGGGGTGAATATGTCCTAATAAATTCAATTCTTATATATAATTAATATATGCTATTATAATAAAACATTAAAAAGTAATTTACACTTCTCCAAAGGTGAACTATGTTACCCCTCACTTCAGATACTTATTTGTTATCTACACATCTTGACTGATGTCACCTCTGTTCCAATATCTATTTTCAGATTGGTTTGGTTATTAGTTTTAAATTTAGAACAAGTTGATTAAGGTAGTTCTTTGACAATTTCATACATGTATACAATGCATTAGAATCATGCTCTCTTTCACCCCTTTCTATCTCTTTTCTTCTCCTGTCAATCCCATACTCTCTCTACCCATCCATTTCCCATGTTAATGACATTTGCTTTGTCTTGTGACCCATATAATTTAACCAGGGCCATCTGTGTAACTATTATATTGGAACTGTCTTTTGGAAACTTGTGAGGTCAGCAAAAGGTACAAAATCGAGACAGTGCTTGGCTCTCTCCCCAAATCTTTTGAATGAAATAGTTTGCTGTAAGGGGCCAGTTTCCCTGAGTCCTATGCATTTCTCATATTCTGTAGTTCTCCTCTTCAGTTTGTTGAGTGTTCCTTATGCTTTTCAGAAGTTCTTAGTTTCGAGAGGTTAGTTTGTCAGTTGTTGGGTTCATTTCCTGAGCAATTAGTGTTAGAGGCTATTTTCACATGATAGTACAGTTCTTATTTTGGTGGAAGGTACTGTTTGTTTGTTTTAGATTTCTGGATTTTTTTAGACTAAGTCTCATTATGTAGCCTGAGATAGGTTGGAGTTTTACATGTATGCTAGGTTGGCCTTGAACTCACAAAAATCCACTTGCTTCTATCTCCAAAGTGCTGGGATTAAAGATGTTTATCTTGGCATGATCACTAGTCCCTAATTCTGTAAACAGTGTGTTTCATGAAACACATGATTTTAATGTTCTCAGCTTATTCATTAGGGAGTATGTTTTGAATGTCCCAAGACCAGTTCTTCCAATGAACATTGATAGAGAGTCTCCTATTTTATTTTCCTTTTTAACAAACTTTACAGGTTGGAGAGAAGGCTCAGAGTATAAGAGCAATTATTTCTCTTGTAGAGGACTTGTGTAGAAATTTTCAGCATCTATATGGTGAGTCACAACTATAGGGATCAGATACTCCCTTTGACTTCTTGAGGTATGCACATTACTTACAAACATATATAAAAGCAATATACTTATATACATAAAATAAAATAAATAATAAACAAATAAATAGAAAACAAAGACAGTTACAGATATTTAGAGCTAAACAATTTTTTATTTAATTTGTATGTAAGATTTTTTGTTGTCTTGGGTTTGTAGGAATTTTCCACACAATATCATTTATTTAGGTGCCAACTTCCTATTGAATTGTTATGTCATTTTTTCAAAAGTCAGCTGTTAATTGTGCGTGACTATGAGTGATTTTTATGTTGTTTTGTAGGGACTATGTGCTTACCACTCTACCAATGTCTACATTGTTTTCATTTCTCAGTTGTGTAGTCAGCAATGAAGTTAGAGGGCAATTTCTTCAGCTTTGTTTAACTGTTAGATAATTTTTGTATGATTCTCTTGCTTTCCTTGAGTGTTTGCATATATATATGCACATATATATATACACACATATGTATATATAATATATGTATATGCATATACAATATAATATATAATAATTTTCACTCTGTCAAATTTTGCTGTACCTTAAAAGTAATACTGGAACAATAACCCCTTCATAGATCACCCTGAGTGTTTTTTTAGGGGGTGGGAGGAATCATATACATTTTCTTTAAAACCATTTCCTTCTGTTTATTCATATCCTTATCTGTTTCCAAATTATATAGCTATTATTTGTGTCACATACTTTGAAAATATGATTTTATGTCTAGCCAGCCTTTTGAAGCCTTTCTGTGACTGGTGGTAATGAGCTGTATCCTCTGAGGACCGGATTCCTTCTACTTCTGTAAACCTAGCAAAACCATTCATGTTTCTGCATCATTTCTAAGAATTGAAAAGTTATTAAAGTACTAATTGCAAAAGCCTCAAAACACAAGCAAGCATACATCCCCAATTTTAGCATGGTTAGATGATCTGTGAAATATTTAACAGGTAATATATTTTCATTTCCTTTGATGAGATGCTCATAGACTGAATGGAATTTGCCAAATTTACATTGGCACAATCTGCCAAAGATACATATGGATGAGCAATATCTACTTAGGGCTTGAATAAGATATAAATAATCTCCTGTTTTCGGTTTTCTGGGACTTAATTAAAATTTTCATAAAAAACAAGAAGATAATTGGAAATTCTATTTTTTTAAATTAAAGTGACTCAGAGGTAGGTGGAAGTACGTGTTTTGTTTCCTATCTGATGCATCCCTTGATATATAATAACAAGCATGATTGATGAAGAGACTTAGCAGAATCAGCTGCACACCAATGCATCTGCTATCCACAGTTGCTATTTTTTGCCCAGAGGACATTAGTTTTGAATTATAAGTCAGGAGATGTAATTTTGCCCAGTTTTTAAAAATTAAAAAAAAAATTAGAGGTGTACATGTGCTTGTTTATCCATTTTATCTAAGTAATCTAGCTACTGAGATTTTTAAACAAACACTGGAATGTTTTGGGGACATAAACATTTAGATGATAGTCATACCTCAGCCCCTGTGGTTACTCTATCAATGTCATGCAATCATAGATTAAAAACATGTGAAAAATGTCTATATTATGCACGTAGAGACATTTTCTCTGGTTGTTATATCTGAAACAATACGCACATTAACTCTTTTCTGGATATTTTTGTTTACTATGTGTAAACTAATCATGGAGAAATGTTGAAGTATGTGAACGTGTAATAATTATATGTAAACATGGTCACCGTGTTTCTTATAGACTGGAAGGACTGTGTATCTTCAGAGGTCCTAGCACAATGCCCCACGGACACTACGGAGCATTTTTACATGCATTTTTTATGTTAACTCTGTGAGATTTAGTTTCCTTGTTGTGGAAAGCTGCAGAAACATACACAGAGTCAAGAGACCATCCACCTGCAAGCTGAAGGTGGACTCGAGCAGACGCTTTCTCCGAACAACACTGTTGTTACCTGGATGACGTGCTTCAGTCTCCATTGTGAAGAGATGTATTTTTGCGTAAACCATCTAGCCTAAGTACATTACTCTTCAGCCCTGGAAAAGCACTGAGATTGCTTTGCTTTCTCCATTATGCCCAATCAGAAATGTTTTTCCTCTGCTGTACACAATGTTCTCTCTTGTTTACTTACCAATCTCATCCACTTATATGTACCCTCTAGAAACCATTAAAATAGCACCATAATTTAGCTTACCAGGCCATGCTAGCTTTCACATTATTGTTGTTCTTGATTCTCTATTAGTATTCCCGAAAACCATGGCCAGTACTCATAACGTTAAAAAGTGAAGTAGCACTAAATTGATAAAAAGCAGAACAGCAAATCTCAGGTAAAGGAGTTTCTAATAACCGCTCATGGTCAGAACACTTCATAATGGACAAAATAAGTCACCAGAATTGTGATTGTACAATGACAGATGGTCCAGTTTTTCAGGATGTACACCATTGTGTTAGCAATGGTCAGGGTAAAACAGTGACAGAGGCTTGAGAAAACATAAACTTTCTGTACTCATTTGACCATAGAAGCCCTTCAGCTGTTTTAAGAGTGTGAAGAGGTTTTGTAACCCTAAACAGGATTTACTCATAGATCACATGAGATGTGGTTTTTAAATTTCACAATTATTACCCAGAAAGTGAGAGTTCTTGGTACCAAAAATAGGAAAAATATAGGCATTTGATTTTTATAGGAATTGCACTAATCCTATAATTTGATTTGTCTCTTATTCTGTTCTGATTTATAAACATGAGATTTCTCTTTGTCTTCTTGGATTTTTTTTTTTTTTTAGTGCTGTATGTGCTTTTCAATATACAGATCCAGAACACTCTTAGTTTGATGTATATTAAAATATTTCTGAGCTAGGATAAATTGTATTGGGTTTTACATTTCTGTTTCCTGTTGTTGCTTGAAAGTAGAAATTTGCCCATTAATCTTAAATCTGGTGTTATTGCTAAATACCTTTATTATTCTAGGAATATTCAATTTGGTTTTGTAGGGTTATTTGAGACTTTCCAGGTACACAATCATAACATACTATGTAAACAAGGAAGAATTTCTTTTTTTACTTATCTCTTCTTCTCTGGAGAAGAATTTTGCTGCTAGGTTGAAAAGGAAGAGTAAGGATTAAAAGTATATACTTTTCTTTCATATCCAATCTTAGCAGAAATCATATCATTCACTATTAAATATTAAGCAATGCCACTTAATAGTATTTTCAAGATAAACTTCGCTAGGCTGTTTTTTCATTTCTTTTTAATTTTAATTGATATGTGACATTTCTAAATATTGATATAGTATGATCATTTGACATGTGTGTACAGTGTGTAATGATCAAATCAGGGTAATTAACATTTTGATCTTGTCAAACATTTATCATTTCTTTGTGTTGGGAAACATGATCCAGTAATCCCTCTGCTGGGTATACAGCCAAAGGAAATGAGATAGGTTTATCAAAGAGACACCTTTGCCCCTACAGTTATTGCAGGGCTGTTCAAAATAACAAACATATGAAATCAACTAAAATGTCCAGATACATTTTGGATAAAGATCTGTGGTTTATGAACAGTGTAAAGTATTATTAGCCAAAAAAGAAATTATGTCAGTTTTGCTGAGACAAAGATTAAATTGAATGGGCTCATATTAAATTAAATAAGCAAGTACTGGAAATACAACTACTGCATAGTCTCACTCCTTTTTACTTTCTTTTTGGGATTCTAATTCAATTACAAAATTTCTTTTTTTCCCCTTTTCCCTTCAATATAACCCATCAATCATTATATGCTCTCCTAATTCATGCTCACATTTTTATTAGTTGTTATTGCATGCATATATATATATATATGTATACTATATAAATATAGCCTGTTGAATACATATGGTATTACTTTTATTATGTCTTGAGGGCTGATCATTTGGCACTGGACTGCCATTTGTTGTCCCGTTCCTAGGGAGGACTACATCTTCAATTTCCAGCTTTGCTTGGCTGCTCATATTTGTATAGTGGAAGCCCTTACAAGTTATTTCTCATTCAATCTGGCATAATTGTTGATATCATATTTGTTCAGCTCATGTTAAGGTGGCCATACTGCTGAGACTTTATGGGTCTAGTTTCTGATGTTATGATGAGACACAATAGCATAAAACACACACACACACACACACACACAGAACCCAAACCCACTCTGATCCTCTTCTGAAATGTTCCTGGAGACTTAAGTGCCAGAGAGTATTTTGTAGATATATCCATTAGGACTGGGGTCCACTATTCTGCATTTTGATTGCTTAACATTTTCTATAGTGGTCTCTGTCTATTGCAAAGACAACTTTCCTTGATGAGAGGTGAGGATTACACTTATCTGTAAGTATAAGGACAAATGCTTATAGAATTTTATTAGGGATTATGCTGATTTATTTTTATTTATTTATTTATTTATTTATTTATTTTTTAAATTTTATGCTGATTTATTAAACTAGTGGTTATATATTCTTTTCCAATGGCCATGATTTCATAAGCACTGAATAGCTAGCTGGGTTTCCAGTACCAGGCTTGTGATTCATCTTATTGAGAAAATTAATTTTACTGGTGTTTCGTTCCAACTCTAATTTACTGACATTTTTTAAATAGCAGGATTAATATACTTTCTCAAATGTCTTTTCTGTATGAATTGATATGATCTCTTATATTTTCTTTTTCTGATTATTAATATGGTGAATTATGGCAGTTCATTTTTAAATATTGCAATCCTGGAATAAATGAAAAACCTGACAGCAATGTATTATTCTTTTTATATATTAGTAAGTTAAAATCTCTAATAACCACTGGACTTTTGTCGTGACAGTCTGCAGAGATTAACTCATTTGGATCAGTGTTTAGTACATTATTTCCTGCTGTCTTTTAAGAACATAACACCATCAACTTTTATCACAGATACAAATAGGCATGCAACTATCAATCATTTTTATCTACCTGTCTAAACTACACACCACATGCATTCTCAATTCCACTTAAGGCTTGTCACTTTGCTTTTACTGATTGTCACTTCATCTGCTTAGTGCTAACTTCTCTCAATCTTCAATATTCAAGTTGTTTGTGTACATATACTGCTCAATTATCACTTTGCTAAAAGTCGACTTTTGTTGGAATCAGACTTGGTAATTTGCTAAACAGTTTTAAAATAGTTTTTTTTAAATAAATAATTTCAGTAGATATTTTTCTGCTTTTCATTACTTCAGACCTGAGGCATACCCAAACCCAAAACCCTATGATTTGTACAACATCTCTAAAACAAATTCTTTAGATTTCACTAGACTTTCTATTTTCTTGATACTTTTTGAGTCTTCTGTCTCTAACGCCAAGATTCATTCCCCTTTCCTCCATCTTTCTTCCGCTACCCTTTCTCTCTTTCTCTAAGTTTCCCAAGCATATCTTTAGTACAAAGACAGAGCAGGCATATCTGATGTTAAAAAGTTTCCCAGACATTCACTTAGAAGGAAGAAAGACCGTGCATATCTGAGGTTAGTGTCTGCAAATGAGTATTTCCTGCCTAAGCGGCATGGGAACAGCACAGTTTACCTTCCTAAATCCCAGTACTATCTCTAAGCAGTCTCTTCACCCATGAGTTCAATGGGCACTTCAACTTTTTCTCTTGTGAATTTCTACTCAGTCAAATTCACATCTCTGTTTTCGTATCTCACATTCATGTCAGAATCAACTTCTTTTCAGTGGAATTTATCATCCTCCCACATGAATCTGCTGTGTTTACTTCCTAAATAAACAACTGATACTCAAGAAGCTCCGCAAGCCAGGAAGCTGCCCACAGTCCTTCATTCAACCTACCCTTCTTATCTCTAGCACTTACTTAATCATTGCCTTTTGTCAACCTGATCTGTAGATATTTTCAAATTTTCTTCATTTATTCCCATCCTCATTACTTACTCCCTGGTTAAGTCCTCACCTGCTTCTCATCTGAGTTATCAGAGTTATTGCCAACCATGTAATATGTGCCTAAACTTACTTTCTTCTCTAACCACGGAGGATCCTATTGAATGCAAAATCCCTTTCCAAATTGTTTAAGATACTTCAAGAGCATTTGATACCCTTGGCTACTTCCTCTCTCTGAAAATGTTGCTATTTTGATTTCATGACCTTGTACTCTGCTGGTTTTCTTTTTGAACTCTTATCCAGGCACTCTTTGCAGTGTCATTGCCAGACATTCCTGCACAACTTGACGAGGAAACACTTCAGATTCTCAGAATACAAGCATGGACACGTATTTTTTTTTTTTTCAGAGTTTCCAAAGATGAATGCATTTGTCCACTACTGAGATATAATATTCTCCCTTGAGGTAGATATGCTTATTGTATGTCTTCTATTGTTTAGTATATTTAATAGATTTTCAAAATAGAAGCTGCTAGTTTTCCTCCACACTTGTTCTTCCCCTACCCTGTGCTGGTCTCATCAACTAAACCTGACCTTTAACCTGTCTTCAAGCTTGAAATCTAAGTCAACACCTGTTGCTCATTCTTCACCTTTTCCTCCACCACCCAACTTCCAAAAGAAAAAAACAAGGACCAAGTATTGCGGTATTACTTTGGGAGAATTACTGAATAATATTAGAATCATTTCAACCACAGATACCTAGACTGTTGATTTAATCACCAGGACAGCTTAGGACAATTCTTTTCATAAATATAGCATATATTATACACTTGTTGAAGCCATGTTTTTAATTTGTCAGTATCTCCAAGTCCCTACAAATTAACCATACAATGAAGATCAATATTTTCATTAACCAAATGAACAAATGCACACATCAAATCCCAAAAGCTGTAATATCTTATCATTTTAAGTTACTGGGAAAATAATTTGGTATAAGTGTGTATAACAGGGAAAATTAAGAGACTCAAAATATTCTGGGCAAGTTGAAATGGAATTTACTTTCTATTTTCCTTTATTTTAAGTTAATATATATTATCGCAAGTCTGTTTGCTTTCTTACCACAGCCCTTAAGCACAAAGAGATCCTTCTGTCAAATATGCCCTTCCCTGTATCACTTTTAAATTGATAATCACCCTTTATACAATACATGCAAATTTATACAATACTTCTTTGGGAAAATCTGGGTTTTATGCATCTGTTTGTCTCCCTCTATCCTCATACTGCTGCTAGTGTGGCATTCTTTGTGCTGACGCGTGATTCTTGTTACTCACCTAATTAATGCCTTCTGACCACACAATGATCGTTCTGTTTATTGTTAAATCCTTCACTCCCAGCACATCATCTTCTGAACACTGGCCTCTCAACATGCATTCTAATGAGTACAGACGGCAACATGTAGCATATGTCCAACTAGAGAAGGGCATGTGGGTGCTGATTTTTAGTTAACTAGCAATAGAATGGGCTATGTGTTCACTTTTATTATATATTTAATCATATGTTGTATAAAACTTATCTTAATTTTTTAAATTGGCTTTTTTAAAATTTTCTCACTTGATATTTTATTCCAACAGCACTGACTTATTTTTGTTTTTTTTTATTTTTTATGAATATCTTATTGTATTTTATGTATTCTTCTCTCATACAATATAAACTGACCACAGCCTCCCCTCCCTCGTCTTCCCCCAACCTCAATCATCTCCCTTCTCTCCCAGATCTATTGCTCCTCCATTTCCTTTTTGAAACAATCAAGCCCCCTTTATGTTTTTTATTAAAATTATATTACTATTTTAATTAAAATAGAATTACATCATTCCCTTCCTTTCCTCCCTCCAGCCCCGTCTGGCTACTTGTTTTCATGATCCATTTACCCAGTAAGAAGCTGTTAATTTGTATTATTCATCCTTTAAGAACCCCTGGATCTATTAGTAACTGATTCACACTATTGGGCTTTAAAAAAAAAGCGGGCTCTTGCTCCTGTTTCCAGTGTTTTCTGCACTCATTTCTTTCGCTGTACTGCTTACCACTTTTCTATGTTTCAGGCTTGTTGAATGTGATTGCTGTTGTTGTTGTTTCCTCCCTTTTATGAAGGTGTTGTTATTTTCTAATATTTTGAGTTTTCAGGTACTTTGTGTATATATTATGGCTTTTAGTTTTGTGTTTTTGTAGGATACCTGAGTATGCAAATGAATGAATCTCTGTATCTATATCTGTTTCTTTTGTCTATGCTCCACCCTCTTTGGATGGTCCTTTTTTTTTTCCAGTTGTGTTGCCCTATTCTGATGTGCTAGTTTTTGTTTTATCTTACTATATTATGTTATCTCATAGAAGCCTGTTTGTTTTTAAATGAGAGCCAGAAAGCGGGTGAACCAGGGAGGGTGGGGAGGTGGGTGGAACGGGGGGGGGGGGGGGGGGGGGGGGGGGGGGGGGGAGAGCAGAGGGAGGGAGAAATGTGATCAGCATACCTTAACTATTAGAAAAATAAAATTTAAATGAAAGGAAAAAGAGAAAAGAATGCTCCATTTATTTGCCAAGAATATCAGTGGGACAGGCCAATAGTAAAGAGACTTTAGTCGCTTGATGAGCTGGTTTCAGATATGGTTCTTTGCCTTCATGTATCTAACAATTCACAAGAAAGTAACAAAATGCACTTACTTATAAGAGTCATATGTATTCTGAGTAGCCATTTAAATACAGATGCTGTAAACAGTCCCTGGCAGGGTGTCCTAAGTTGGTCAGGCAATATTATGTTAGTGGTGAGAATACCAGGATATATAGGAAAGACATAATTTTACTGATTCATTTAAAATACCCATTTCCCGTTTAATTGTAACTCAGAACCATATATTTTCTCTGAGGTCTGCTTAAAGTAGATATTATACTTCATATTTAAACTCCAGAGGCTTTTTCCACCTTAGATGGCTTTAAAATCAGAGTCAATTAAAGTGAAAAAATGTGAAATAACAGGAAATATTAACGTGGAATAGCTGGGAGTGGCTGGGTGGAGGAAAAGGGAGTGGGGGATGATGCAATTCTATTTCAAATAAAACATTAAAATAAAATAATTTTTAATTGAAAAATAAAAATTAAAAGGAACATAAATAGGTCTGTGCTATAAGGGTAAAATATCAAGGTAAAAATGAAGTTACTGTTGGCAGATAAAAATAATCAGGGAAATCTCTCCCAGCTAGAGTACCAAATCATCACAGATATGGGCTCTCGAACTGAGTCTGCTAAATGTTTCCTGATTGGTCTATTTCAGCATCTTTTCCAAAATCCTTGGAGTACTCTCCTGCCTTTTAATTTTTAGTCCAATATGGAAATATAAGAATGTTATTGAGTAATTCCTCCCTATGTCCGCAGGCTGTGGTGTCCACTGAACCAGGCACCATGAATTAAACCCTCCATATCTGCAAAGCTTCCTCCTCTATGGCAAGCTGTCTCCAAGACAACGCAGTTGGAGAGCAGCCCTGCTCTTGTGCCTGTCTGTAATCAGCGCCTTGTTTCTCACTATCCTATTCCCCAGCAAATGCTTGGCTGGGGGTGCCAGTGTCAGTAATCTTGAATCTGTTTTACATGGGTCTGCAAAACTGCAATGTGCAAAACAGAATTTGCCAAACAGATCCATGCAAAAACACATTCAGTATTCTTACAGCAGAAAAAACCCTACGTGTTTTAAATAGGTGTGACAGCTAGCATCAGCTCTTTATGAAGAAGCCTGCTGAAAGGCAGGTCACCCACATTGGGGTCACTGTCAGTATCTTCCCACTTTCCAGTCTCACTCCAGGGAAAGACTATGGGCACAACTAAATAAGCTGAGCTCCATTTTAACAGACACATGGATTTATGAGCCTTTTCATCCCCTGTACCACCAGCTAGGTAATACCACTAAATGTCGGCAGTTCTGCATGTGAACACACTGATTGTTAGCTCTTTCATATTAATACAACTCCCTGTTCACTCTTGAGGATGCTAGGACAGGTGTGACTCCCTTATTCACCTTCCCCAGAAAAATTTTTTTAAACTTTTACTAAATGACTTTCCCCCCCAAACTAAAGGATTTCTAATCTCATGAAAGCCTCTTTCTCTCCCTTTCTCCCCAGCCCAAAAGCTTTCTAAGGAGATTTTTGCCCTAGTTGTTGCTGCTTACGGGGATTTTCATTCCATTTCACCATTTCACCCTCTCTTCACCCACTGCCCACGGCAACACACTGACTGCCAAGTCGCAAATGTGACTGGGCTACTGGGGGGCAACTCCTTAGTCCTAACCCCTCCTCTGTTTCATTAGTGTCATGGCTGTTACTGGTATGACTGTCAGAATAGTTTCGTTCATCTTCATCCTTCCGAAAAGATGAAATTTCAGCTCTTGTTTTGACCCCTTAGCAAGATAAGGACTTGATTAGATCGTCAATTCTTTCTGAAATGAGTTTCCTAATTTTGTACATTCAGAAGCTATTTTTCTGTGAGACTCTTGGAATTAATTAGAAAAATCAAACCCTTATTGCATGTAGCAGGGAGGCAAGGGTGCTTGTGTGAGTGGTGACCATGGGGAGCTAAGTGTCAGGGCTCCACTATGAGGTTTTTAGGAGTTCATTACCAACACTCCTTTTGTTTTTCTTGCCCTGTACTGATACAATAACTCCTTACTTCTTATGGCTGGTGGGAGGACGAAATGAAGAAAATGCACAATTAAGGGCTTATTCTGTTGAAGTGCCCACTGAAGACTATCTTTAAAAACCCTACAGAAAAGGGGCGATCCCTCCAGAGTACCTGTTACTACTCCAATGTTATGTGATAATGACCTTTTTTTTTTTGTTATTATACCTTTTATGTGCCGAATTGCTTGAAGCACCACATGTTTCTTCTGAGTGGTCATGCGTAGTTGTCTCCCACTCTGTTAGAAGGACGCTGCGTTTGCTCAAGCTGCACCCGGGGAGACTATGTCTCATCCCCACCCATCCCCCTTCCCCCTTTCATAAAAGTAAATGCCTCCCCCACCAAAAGAAATTATGTCACAGTGTCTTTAATGCTCATTTTAAGTTTATTGAGGGTGGGGTGGGGTTGTACATATGTTTTGTAAAGTGTGCTAAATGCCTACACTGAGAACAGTCCAGTTCAAATCAGTCCATTCACATGGATGCTTCCTGTGCCAGTTGAAGTCGTATGGAGAAAGGCCTTGACCTTTCTCTTGGTCAGGTCTGCGTTGCTGTTAAGTCCTGCTAACTCTCCAGGGCCTTCTTTGTCGATACAGATCATCAGTCCCATACAAAGAACAAGATACAGAACACCTCAATGTATTTCACAAGTTTAGCACAGCACATCTCTTGTACAAAGATCCACGAAAGCACAAAAGTGAAAGAACCAACTTGCTTACTTATAAACAAACATGCATCAATCTTAAACACTACACGAGTACACAAATGAATACATTGCATTACAAGGTACAAAAGCACTGTATGGAAAACTTAAAAATTATACATGAAATACTGCACTGTGGTTTTGGAATATTCTAATGACTCAACCCCACCCTTATACAGCCTTAGTATGGGTCAAACGCTATCAATGTGCCCCTGGACCTTTTTAGTCCTCAGAGACACTGCTGCGGGGGG
>JADRCC010435421.1:0-22500 GCA_019843855.1 Hylomyscus alleni
GTGTGTGTGTGTGTGTGTGTGTGTGTGTGTGTGTGTGTGTGTGTGTGCATATGTGGTGTGTTTTGCGGGGTGGAATTACTGACAAAATATTTTTCTGCAGCTGGAATATAAGCATACTGGTAGAGCACTTACTTAGCATATGTAAAACTCTGAGTTTGATCCCCAACACTGCAAAAGCAACCAGCCAGCCAGCCAGACAACCAAACCAGACTTGCAAACAACCCTGGTAAAGTTGTGCTAGCCTTCTATAGTGCTCGTCTGTTCCCTGTAGCTGCAGGAGGAGAAGGGCTCAGGCTTTCCTGATGAACATGATCATGTTCTTCTCTTCACAGCTGCTGTTCCCTAACTCCAAGATTACATGATCTGAAGATTTTACTGGGCTTTTGATAGGCGTTTTGAATGTTGGGACTCGACTGAACCAACCTTCGTTTAGTATTATTTCTAGCACAACTTCCACTTGCCTACTTCTCTGTCCTGTTGGAGAACTCCGGTAGTCAGGCACTAGCCTTCCTTTTAAGCTTTCCAATTTTCTGTTCTTTCTTCTGTTTTCTATTAGTTGGGAGATTTCCCTGCTGCCATTATTTTTCACCTCCTTTATGAAACATTTTGTCCTACTTTTAATTTTTACCAGCTCCTGCTGGGTGGTTCATTAAAACAACACCACGTTCTTTACAGACACATCATCGAAGCTCTAACATAATGATGATTGCATTTTTTTCTGAATGTTATCCAACTGTTATTTACATTTCTACTAAAAATTCTGAGGGGAAGGTGCTATGGGTTTCAAACAATTACCCGTTAGTGTTGAAGTCTTTCCTTTCATATACATATTACATAAAGTTGCTGTGGTGGTTTGAATAAAAATGGCCCCCATAGGCCCATAGGGAATGATATATTAGGAGGTGTGGCCTTCCTGGGGTAGGTGTGGCTTTATTGGAGGAGTGTCACTAGGGGGTGGGCTTTGAGGTCTCAGAAATTCAAGCCTGGCCAGCTTACCACTGTCACTTCCTGCTGCCTTTGGATCCAAATGTAGAACTCTCAGCTCCCTCTCCAGCACCATGTCTGCCTGCACGCTGCCATGCTTCCCGCCATGACAATAAAGGACTAAGCCTCTGGATTATAAGCCAGCCTCAGTGAAATGTTTTCCTTTATAAGAGTTGCCATGGTCATGGTGTCTCTCACAGCGATAAAACCCAAATGAACACAGTTGTCTATTTTATATACTCAGATGAGACCCTGGACTGAAAGCTGATTGGATGACTGAGGAGAGAACAAACACAGTCTGTTAGCTTCACGACGAAAGCCTGTGGCGATGCATGGGCGGGTCCACAAGCCTGTTGCCAGGGCAACAGCCACCATATTCCCAGAATCCATTGGTCTCAGCGCCCACCTTTACCTGCGATGGCTTCACAACCCATATGTATTTGGGAACACTTCCTCCATCTCTCTCTCTCACCCTCTTCTCTTTCCGTGCCACTTCTCTCTCCCCCTCACTCTATTAAACCTCTTATACGTACATCTGTCTAGGCTGGTGTGTTTTTCCTGACCCGAACGCCACCGTTCCCATCACAGTCCACTTTACTGCTCAGCAGACGATCTGACCTCTTTTTCAGGAGACTGCTCCCCCCAGTGTAAGCACACTAATTGCTTTTCTGAGGTCTTTAGTTTCTCAAGGGAATGTTTCCTCCAAGGGAGGCGGGGAAGCATGCCCTTGGGATGAAAGTTTGCTGATAGTCTTGCCAGTCAATCTTGTGCTTCTCACATGCAGCTTGTTTTGTACTTGAACTCAGTCTTTGGGCAAGCCTATACTGCATGTTTGGAGCCCACAGTTGCAGACATAAGTATGTTGGTTCTCGCCTGTCCTTTCTTTTTCTGTGCTGCCACCCAACTGGTCCGATGTGCCCCACAGTAGCAGGTGGCTCAGCTCCTTCTACATTTCTTCAAAAATTCTATTGGAATAACTCTGAATAATAGTGATAATATTATTATTCTGTTTAAAAAGATAGAAAAGAGAGCTGGAGAGATAGTTCAGCAGTTACAACATTGGCTACATTTCCAGAGGACCAAGGTTCAATCCCCAGCACCCACACGGCAGCTCACAACTATCTGTAACTCCAGTTCGAGGGAATGTAACACCTTCACACAGACGTACATACAGGCAAAACACCAATGAATGCTTGGAAAATCAAAACATCAATAATTATTCAAAATATATAGAAAAGAAAGAGAATTTCCATCCAATATTTGCAGTGTGTGTGTGTGTGTGTGTGTGTGTGTGTGTGTATGTGTGTGTGGTTGATGTCAGTATGTAGATATGCATATATTTCAGGATGGCACAAAATGTTCAGTCTTTCTGTCTTATCCTCTCATGTGCGGGGGTGGTATTTGCTTGGTGTCGTTTTTGTAACCAAGCTGCCATTGTAAATATTACATACAGGAATCTTTACACTCTACCTAAGTGGAAACCAGAAGTCTGAGATGGTGCATCTTGGGAGTAGCCCATGAGTCTGCTCAGCAGATTTATGCTCAAAAAGAGGCTTTGTTCTGGCATCAAAAGATCAATAATATATATGGACACGTTTTAGGTTACGATGTTGGAGGAATGCATATATCTTTTCCCAGACTTTTTTTGTCTCGCTATCCAACTGCTGCCCTGAATCACAATCGTCAAAAGGTTTGTACTGTTAATCCTACGCTTGTCGGTTAATACTGCCTGATCAGAGCAGGTATACTACATCTCTTCTTCATTCAGTTCTCCATGCCTGCACCAGCTTCTGGCTTACATAGCAGGTCCTCTGTATTTGTCTAATGAATGAATGACATTTGTAATTTAACAACTATTTGTCATAGTAGGTTTATTGATCCCACTTTATCAATAAGGGAATTGAAGCTCATAGACATTAAGGGAACTGTTAAGTCTGTGATGGCTGAGTAGGTATGGAAAAATGGGAGGTAGAGTGGATTTAAATTATAATAGTAGAATTTTGCTACTTTTGTGAGTGTAACTGGGAGAATGGACAACATCTTTTTGGAGATCCATGATGAAATATTTTGGGATGAAATATTATTATTATTATTGTACTTTCTTTTAGACATTATTTAAAATGGGCTACTACAATGGTCAGTGGATAAAGGTGATTGTGACCAAACCTGGGAACCCAAGTTTGATCCCAAGGGTCCCCATGGCAAGAGGAAAGAACTAAGTCTCATATGTTGACCTCTAAGTTCTACAACTATGCCAGGGTGTTTTTTTTTTCCTTTCCCAATAAATAAATGAGTATAACCTAAAATTAAAATTTTCTTTTGAACTCCGGCCCTTGTGTATAGTAGGCAAGTGATCAACCCTTTAGCCTCAGTTTTGTGTACATATAGGAGTATATACAGAAATAAATCAGTTAATGGCAATAACATAATAAATAATGATTCTAGGGAGAAAGCATATGAAGCCCATCGTTCCTTTAAAATTTCTAAATTTTGAAAAAAATTACCACACACTGAAAAACAAAAAGAAGAAAGAGAATATGATATCAGATTGAAGTTTTCCCAACTCTAAAATATCATAAAGTAAATTAAAGTCCAGAAATATTAAAAAATTCTGTGTTTGCCAAACAACACTTACCATAAGAATTGAGAACTGGGCAATTTGGAGAGTTCAGTTATGACTATTTAACCAACAATGCTGCAGGACTTCCTATGCAGATACAGCCTGCAAAATTCAGAGCGAGAAGTGACTGAAAAGTTCATAGGAATGGTTATTCAAACATTTCAAGGAATAATAGACTTCTCAACATGCCGTGATAATCCTGTCTGAAAGAGAAACATGATTTGCGGTTGAAGGTACCAAATGAGCTGGAAACGATTTAACAGCTATCTGACAAAGGACAAAGCAGATGGCTTCGGTGGTTTCTAAAATAATTTCAAAGTTCTGTGGTTCTGCATAAATTTTTAAAAATCTTAAGGTAGATCCAACCAAAAAAAATTTAGAATATTGTATATAGGACTCTATAAAAAAAATCTGAAGGGCAGGCATGCTCAGTTTCTGTAAATGAAGCTGGACATGCTTTCAAGGTCTTTGCTCATCCTAGCCAGTCCCGGGAAACAGACGGTTCCTTATGCTCGGAGATAAGTGAGTTCAATCGAGAAATGCACTGTCCTTGAGAAAGATATTCGGCTTGAGGAACACAGGCAGATAGTGTTCTGTCTCTGTTCGTCTCCAACAATATACTAATCTCTAATTAAGCACCATCTGACGAGAAAGGAAAAATCACAGGGAGATGACATGAACACCATGAAACCTAACATCCCCTAGTTCATGTTCTCTGTCTCTTTTTCCCTCCTGGGGAGGCTGCTGGGATTGACAGAATCACATACACATGAACTAGAAAACATGACAAGAAACTTTTGCCAAGTCATTTGACCAGAATGTGTGTATTAAAAAAAAAAATCTGTCTTATGATCAACATGCGGCTAGGTAGGTGTAACAGTCTCACAGACAGCTAAGAATATTCTCTATATTCATACTGTATGAAATTTGAAGACAAGTGTAAACATAGATTGAGTATCATCCATCGTGCTGGGGACCAGAAGGGTTACAGATCTGGGAGGGGCTTGGATGTTGGATTGATCTTTACCAGTTGGTAAGGTTAATACAGAAATCTACAGTTGAGTGTGCCCTGCTATCGTTTCAGAATTCAGATACTTTTAGATTTTGGAGATTTTGAATTTTTTTTTGGTTATGGTTGTTGTGGGGAGCTGAGGAAGTCTTGAGTAGAGAGTGGATAAAATCATATATATATATATATATATATATATATATATATATGTATACAATATTTTAGTAGTATGTTATTTTATTTATTTATATTTCAAATGTTATTCCCCTTCCCTGTTTCCCCCCTGCAAGCCCCCTATCCCATCCCTCCTCGCCCTGCTTCTATGAGGGAGCTCCTTCACCTACCCATTCATCCACTCCCATCTCCCTGCCCTGGCTGGGGCATCAAGCCTCTGCAGGACCAAGGGTCTTCCCTTCCATTGATGCCAGATAAGGCAATCCTCTGCTACATATGCAGATGAAGCCATGGATCCCTCCATATGTACTCTTTGGTTGGTGGTTTACTTCCTGGGAGCTCTGGAGGGTCTGGTTGGTCGATATTGTTGTTCTTCCTATGAGATTGCAAACTCCTTTAACTCCTTCAGTCCTTTTCCTAATTGCTACATTCAGGTCCCCACGCTCAGTCCAATGTTTGGCTGTGAGTATCCGAATCTGGATTGGTCAGGTGCTAGCATAGCCTCTGAGGGGACAGCCATATCAGGCTCCTGTCAGCAAGTGCTTCTTGGTATCAACAATAGTGTTTGGGTTTGATGTCTGCAGATGGGATGGATCCCTAGGTGGGGCAGTCTCTGAATGACCTTTCCTTCAGTCTCTGCTCCACTCTTTGTCCCTGCATTTCCTTTAGACAGGAACAATTCTTGTTTAATATTTTTGAGATGAGTGGCCGACCCCATCCCCTCAGCTGGGGGCCATGCCTAACCTCTGGATATGGTCTCTACAGGTTCTCTCTCCTCTTTGTTGGGTATTTCAGCTAATGTCATTCCTGTTGGTTCCTGGGAGCCTCTTGTCTTCCTGGCATCTGGGACTTTCTAGTAGCTACTCCCAGTTCCCCATCCCAATCGCTACACACTTCTGTTCAGTTTCCTAACCCTCTGTACTTTTCCCCTGTCTCCTTACACACCTGATACTGTCCTCCCCTTCCCCTCTTTCTCCCTCCCAGGTCCCTCCCTCCTGAGTGGATGAAATCTGAAGTGAAAGAATGTGTATTGTTGACCCTGACACAGCCTTGTCAAGGACCAAGGTCTCAGACCCCTGGGAAATTGGTAAAACCTTTATTCCAGGTCAGCTATGAAAGGCAACCCTTCCTTTGGTCCAAGTACAAGTGATCAGTTTATGCAAAAATCGGCAACTGCCCCTTTCTCCTCCTGGATGCTTCCATCCTGAGACTGCTTGGATATAGACACTGCCCAGGGAGACGACTCTCTCCTCCATCCTGTGCTGGAAGGGCTCCTGGTTCTTGTAGCAGTCGGTGTCACTCCACCAGAGTGTGCGAGTGTGCACAGACACCCTGATCCCAGCTTTTCTCTACACTGTTCTTTCTTCATTCCCTTGCCCACTCCACTTGGGTTTCCAGATTCTAGCTGCACTGCTATGGTAGGGTGCTCCACTTGACATCAGGAGGTTTATCTCTCTTTGAATCTATTCTCTGAGGTGTGTGTGTGTGTGTGTGTGTGTGTGTGTGAGAGAGAGAGAGAGAGAGAGAGAGAGAGAGAGAGAGAGAGAGAGAGAGAGAGAGAGAGATATCACACAATCTTTTAAAAAAGTTCTTCCTAATACCAGTCCAAATAGCTGCAATCATTTGTTTCTAGAGATGGAATAAAGTGTATTCAGTGGTATGGATGACAGAGGTAAACAAAGTTCCTGAACTCAGATTTTCACGAGACAATGGCTTCTCCCTTATAAAGCGGGACCTGCACTGTTTTATGACTCCTGGGCTCTGTTTCTCCTCAGATCTTGCCCTCAGTCCTTAGCAGCTAACAGACTCAAATTGCCTGGTCTCTAAGCTTGCTTGCTCCTGTTTGGAAGGTCTCTTTCTTCCTTACAGTAAAAAGACAGAAACCAGGGTAGTGACCCTCTGGTGAGCACCCCCCTCTCTAAGGCACATTTTGTTGTCTATCTGCCTCTTTTAAATTTCTTTTTACTTTTAATTGGTACACAATAACGATATATATTGATGGGCGTCTTGTGATACATTAGAACACGTATATAAGGTGGAATGATCCAGAAGGAGCAGTTACCATATCCATCACCTCAAACACTTAGCATTTCTTTGTGTTGGGCATGTTCAGATGAAATGTAGCTACTTTGAAATGCATGATAAATTATTAACCACAGTCTCTCTACTTTGCTATAGAACACTAGAACTTATTTTTCTTGTCTTTATTTTTATCCCCCATAGCAAAGCTCTGTTCATCCATATCTGTACTCGTGCTTCCCAGACCCTGGCAACCATCATTCCCCTCTCTACCTCTGTTAGATAATTTGTTTCCAGATCACTTCTTCTTAGGATGTTGAGAGGGTGGGGGGAAGTGTGGTCTGTAGGCCTTACCCTTTGCCTTTTGCACACCTGGGCACTTACTAGAGTTGTTGCTCTTCTTCTTCAATCTTTGCCGTGACAGACTGACTTTCTTTCTTTAGATAGTTTTTTCTCTAGTATGCAAAGTATTAGTCTGTAAAATGGTGGGGTTAGAAGTAAGAGGTGTCCAGGGATGTGCACAGGCTAAAAACATGCATACTCAAGTCAGTGACATTTGCAGCTTGGAGGCTCCTGATCTTTTAAACAGCCAAATAATGTCAGTGATCACCACCATTGGGGAGGTGTTGTCTCGGCTATGGAACATTGAAAATCAAAACTAAGGAAAATACCATTTCAGTTCACCTAATGAGAGCTGCAATCTACTTCATTTCTAAATTTACTGTTATTCTCAATCTCAGTTTAAGAATTCAAGGCCCGGGGAGATGGCTCAGTGAGTAAGAGCATTTGCTCTGCAGACACGAGCATGCAAACTTGAATCACAAGCACCCACATAAAAAACGGGGTCTGGCTGCATGTACTTATAATTGCAATAGTGGGGAGGAGGGGAGAAGGGATACAGGCAGATCCTAAGAGTTTGCTGGTTGTTTTTCTGAGCCAGGGAGCTTCCAGTTCAGTGACCGACCCCATCTCGAGGCACCAGTGTAGAGCAATAGAAAAAGACATGTGATGTCCTGCTCTGGTCTGCACCTGGTGCATACTGGTACATATACCTGTATGATAGACGCACCCCCACCCTACACATGGGTACACAATAAAGGATTTATAAGTTATCCCATTAACAATAACAACAACAAAAATAGATGGAGCTGATATTTTCAGGGTGTCATATTTCCACCTGTAAGTTCTACATTAGCTGCTCTTTAACAACCATTTTGTCCTTTACAAGATAGAACGGAAATTTTATTTTTCATTAAAAAAATACTTGCTATAGACAATATATTGTATATTGATACACTGACTGCCAAAATATTATGCATTCTGATTAACTTCCGCAACTAGGAAAAGTTCAAAAGATAGCATTTAGATTTTGGAAGGTGAAATTTCCCAAAGATTTCTTTCCTCTTCTATATCATATCTGAGTGAATCTACTTTTTTTTCTCACGAGGAAAGAGGGCTATGATGTGTCCTTCAGACATACAGTGACATTTTTATATGAGAAGAATAAATTGAAGAGGGTGGCAGAGGCCAGGTTGATCACATTCTACTTAGCCAAAATCAGTTTACATAATTCAGTTTTCTCTGTAAGTATAGAGAGGAGTAAATAATATGGGAAAATGTCCATATATATGTACATGTATGTATTTATGCACGTGCATGTGTATGTGCACATGTATATAACTTTTTGGATGGATATTCCACCCAGGGTCTCCAGCATGCTAAGCTCATGTTTTCCTACTCAGCTCTACCCACAGTCCCTGCACATATTCTTTCCATGTATTAGACAAATGTACAGATAACAGAGTAGAACACCACGCATGAACTCCCAATGCAAGGACACAAAGGGCTGGACAACAGTGTTGGTGATAAGGAAGGGCAGGACTCAGCTTAGGACACAAACTTGGAGGCTGAGCTGACAGGTTTGCCAGTAAGATATTGATATACTCCTAATCATTCACCCCCTTTCTCTCTCTCTACCTCCTCCCCTTTCTCTTTCTCTCTCTCTCTCTCCCTTCTTTTCTCCCTTCTCCCCTTCCCACCCCCACGTGTGTATATAGTATGGGATGGTTAAGAAAGACAATGAGAACTCATTAGGGATTAATATGAACCAAGATGGACCATTATCCCTAATGCTATAGAGACTGGAAAGACAAATTTTAATTAATGAATCCCAATAAATAAACTGAGAAAGCATCACATTGCCGAAGTTTTTTAAGAGGAGGACTTTTGACGGCTGCATAGGATTGACTGGGCGAAGGACATAGGGGAGGAAGCCTCGTGTTAGATAAAAATCTAACTCTGCAGTGATAGGCAGAAGGAACAAACAAACACCCCGTTTCCTTCAGATGATCGGCTGCCTTATCTGGGGAGACTACCTAAGCAAAAGAGTCGGATTGAACAGAGCGAAGCCTCACTCCTATCATCTTCTTCCCTGGTTCCCATGGCCTGCAAAGATTAAAAAAAAATGTGGGCGCCAGAGCGACAACTCTGAAGCTCCCGCATGCTGCCTAGCTCCTTTGCTCTGGATTGGGAAGGTGCAATGCAGCCTGTACTCTCAGTACTTTATAAGTTCAGTTAAAAAAAACAAAAAACAAAAAACAAAACTTTCTTTCCCATGAGTAGGCTCGCTGAGAGCTAATGATGCTGTTTCTCCTACTTCTTTAACTATCATTCTCTTGTGAGCTTTTCTTCACTCACATCGAGACAGGTTTGCAATGATTACTTGCATGGGCCTTAGCGTCATAGCATCCCTGGTCTGATGTTTGGCCTTGCCAATTACCAGCTGTGTGTGGTAAGACCTCGAGACACTTTCCTGAGGCTCAATTTGCTCACCCGTGAAATAGAGCGAAAGTAGGAAGTGCTCTGCAGTGCTGTTTGTGGACCACGCCAGCTGATAGATGCTACGCTGCACTGGGATGTGGTGCTAGAACAAAAATGTGGTAAGTCGCGCAGCTCAAAACAACACTGAATTATTACTGCATACTTTCAGAGGTCAGAAAACTACAGAGGACTGCACTGGGCTATTGAGTCAAGCTGTCAGCAGGGCTGTGCCGGTCTCTGGAAGTGCTAAGGGACGTTCCCTGCCCTTGGCAGCTTCTGAAGACGACCTCTTCCTTTGTGTGGTGGCCTTTTCATCTTCAGTGCTGACCACAGTGTCGCTCTGACTGCAGCCTCTACCACTCATCTCATTCTATGCTTTTTCTGCCTCCTTCCTCCACACCAAGAACCTTTTCCTATAGTACAGAGACTGGAGAGTCAGCCCAACACTGAAAGCTATGGCTCTGCTTCTGGAGCTGAGAAGCCCGCAGTCAAGACACTAGTAAGCTTGCTGTCTGGCAAGGATGATTCTGTCACTGCCAAAATGGCAGCTGCTGCCTCCTTCTTCAGAAGGGGCTAGGAATGTGGCAGAAAGGGTCTGTCCAGATCTTTTGTAAGTTAGGAATCCCATCCATGAAGGAGGGGGCATAGCTTCCTCACTTTCCCACCTCTTAGTACTGTTCCCTTGAGGATAAAGTTTGAACATGAATTCTGAAGGGGGTAGCACAGATGTTCAAAGCAGGAAATTCTGTTTGGATTACTCTGGGCTCACCTGGATGATCCAGGATAATCTTCTTATTCAAAGGACTGTTGATTGACAACTTTAATCCCTTCTTGTCATGTAAGGAAACAGATCACAGGTCTGGGGATTGTGATGTGGGCATCTTGGGGAACCATTAACCTCTGCTCCCCGGAACTTAACACAGACAGCTATGGCTGAGCTTGGTGAGCTGCCCTCATTGATTAAAATGATGTAAGCAGAAAGCCCACTGATGCCCATTGGCAGCCAGCAGCACGTGGCTTGACTGGTGATATGAGTGATATGGGAATGACTGGTAAGGAAGCACCACACTTGGTCATGAGGATCATGAATCAGAGAAGGACCCGTGCAAGTAGGATGTCAACTAGGCCTTTGTGCTTGGTCAGGCTAGGTCTAAGAGAGGTGGTGGAGAAAGAACCCCTAACTGCTATATCCAGTAGAAATATTATTACCCTACTATATGTAGGTTAATAACCTATTATATAATTCATAATTTTCCATTAGTCATATCAAGAAAGCAAAAGACAACTAAGTGAAATTAATTCTAATAATATATCTTATGTAACCTGAGATAATCCAAATATTATGACTATAACGAAGCCATTGAAATATTTTACTCCTCCCCTACAAATTAGGTCTTCAAATCCACTTTGACTTTGCACGCCCAGCACATCTCAGTGGGAACTGGTCACAGTTCCAGAGCTGAGTAGTGAGTGGCGTGTGACTGGCGGTGCTGTGATGAGCACAAGTTAAGTGGAGAGGTGACATAGACAGAAGCAGGGAGATGGATGGTTCAGGATGGATTTGGGGACATGGCAGCATGAGAAGGTGGGAAAAAAAAAGGTGCATGTTTGGCTCCAGTCATGGGAGGCCCAGAATGTTACGCTGGAATATTTCCACTTAATTTGACAGGATGCCATTAAAGGAACGCCATTAAAGCTTTTGGGTAGAAAAATACTTGCAGTAGCTTGACAGGTGCTGTGGTGGAAACATACTGTAAGGTTTCCACACAACCTCCATTTACAGGCTTTAGAGGGCTGGAATACTTGCATTAAGACAGTATTAATAGCTGGAATAGAGCATCCCCAGGCCAGATCGTCAGTAGAAGTGATGAATGCCGAACAAGTAGAGAGAGAGGGTTCCCTAAGGGATGAGCTCTTAGGGAGCATAGCACGAGAGAAGCAGGTTGGACTTCAGCTAGATTTGGAAGGAAGAACACAGAGTTATTTCATAGCCTTGAAGGTCAGACATCTAAAGTGAATGTCCCCAGGCTGAAACCAATCCTAAAGGGCTTTTCCTTGAGGTTGTAGGAAAGAGTCCGTTTACCAACCCTTTCCAGCTTTCCATTCCTTGCAAGGGTCCCTGCATTCTTTGGCTGGTGCCCACTTCATCTACAGGGCCACGGCTTTGACCTTTGACCTAGGCAATGGGATGGGCATAGGAGGAAAGGCCGAGTGGCATCTAGTGTGAGAAGTGACTGGTCTGAACCCCTGAGTGTGAGAGTTGTAAACTTTATAGTGGAGTGGTAAAATGGGGTACAGAAGGGGTCTAGCCTGGGAACAGCAAGAAATAATAGTAGTGAGCTGGACTCACATCAGATTTTGGTAGCTCCAAACAACTGGGGCATTCTCTAAAAGATAAGAGCACCCTACTAATGATTTAACCCAGGGTGATGTCATGTCATGTCCTATGCAGCTTGCTTTAGAATGAAGCCAGTGGGTGAGTAGGTGGGACTGGTTGGGGTCCAGTGAGCCTGAAGCCTGGGGGGGGGCAGGTAAACGTCTATTGCTGTAGCTCGGGTGCAAGATCCAGGGTAGTAACCAGGGAGGGAGTTGATTATTTAGAATTAGAGAGAAAGGCTACTGCCTCTCGCGACAGATGCTAATATGTGTGCTGTGACCAGAGCACTTGGTGCTTGGCAGTGGTGAAATGAGTGTTAGCCCTAAAGATTTCATAGTAGTTTGTATCATGTCAGCAGTCCCGTTTTTATACAGTAATATTGGCCAGTTTGCAATATAAAAGAAACTCTCCAGGCTGACACTGAGTCAGCCCTCTTTCAAAGGAGATAAACTCTTAAGACTTTAAGACTTACCTGGGAAGATCTCTTGACTGTCATCTGTGATATAAACATTCACTTAGGACAGGAGAGGGTGTTTTCTTTCTTTTCACAAAGCATCTAGATGAAACAAAATCCTATAATAATCAAAGGAAAACTAAAATTCTAAGCCTTCTCTTGTCTGTTAAGATAGTGAAGTATAAAAACATCCTGTAGCCTTCTCTGTTGACTGAACCTCCTGGGGTCGATGCTCCAGGGCTGAGGGTTGGCTCCTGGAATAACTGATGGAGCTATTTTTTTGCCTGTGGTGTTAAGCACTAAACCCTGGAAGAGGCAAATGAATGCTGTCAGATCCCTTTAAAGAATGATGGAACAAGTCATCACAGGCTTGGCCGAATGAGACAGTCATATGGCGGATAAGGATATTCTGGTCATACCATCATTCAATGGCCAAGTGACGTCAGTTCATGTAAGAGTACCCTGTGATGCTTGTGTAGTGACAAGATGGCCACATTTCTCAGAATGTAGCCCTTGCCTCACAACATAGGGTTACACTGGAACGGCTGCATAGGCCTGTCAGAGGGTAGAGTTATTGTGGTCTTGGGGGATGTTTGAAGAGTTTAGTGTCCCCACCAAACTGTGAACGACTGAGTGATCACGTTAGATCATACAAATCTTTCTCTTTCACTACTGGTACCTGTGTGAGTAGAGAAGAGCAAAGGTCCAAGGGAAACAGCTGCCAACTGTTGTCTAGATTTGAGAGCCGTGCTTGAGTGACACTGAGCTAAACTCACACATCTGATGTGGAGAGTCAATAGTGTCGTATGTAGGTTTTGAGGCCTTGCTGGGTGCTCAGTGAGCTCTGTAATGCATGCTTCCTGCTCTATCATACCTTGGTCTGATTACATCACCAGAAAAAAAAGGTAGCCCTTTCTTAAATAATCGGTTAATAAGTCAGTCTCCCATGCAGAGGTCACTTGAACGGGGGCAGTTCTGGTTTATGCCAATGACCCTGAAATAATTTATAATCCTGCTTTTTAGGGTGGTCCCATCTCACCATGCAGTCAATTGTCTTTAGATATGGGTTCACTGAATCCAAAGACCCCTTAGGCCACCTCCAAAGGGGCTGTGGTGTGGCCTCACTGACATGTTCTGTGTATGCACACTTGGTAGTTAGAGTAGTTTGCCTTTCCGGTTACTCTGAACCCAGCTCCATTTCTTAGGAAATGTTTTATGAGCCTTTTCTTGCTTTCAGTATACACTCTTGGGTGGAGGCTGGGGAGGAGCAAGGGTGGTTCCCACTACCCCAAGCCCTCTCCCTAGGAGGCAGAGTCCCAGCTTAATTCCTTTATCATAATTACACACGGAGTCTAATGCAATAATAGGCATAGGTAGCAGTCTAACAAGGAATAAATGCAATTACAAAAACATGATGATTTGTTCAATCTCATGGCTATGCCTCAAGCCTTTCTGAGCTTTTATAGAGCAGACCATGTTTTGTTTAGCAGGCAGGAAGGCCGTTTGCAGTTTACTAAAAACCCTTTGCACTGCTTCCCCCGAGGTCACTTACAATATTCCTTCGTTTATTAGAAAAGTTTTTATAAAGGAGAGTTTTATAAAGAGGTCTTATGAAATATTTTAGAAGGATAATTATTTCCGAAATTAAGATGAGCAATTATGGCTCCGAATTAACTTAGACAAGTGATTTGCTTTCATGAGGAAGCAGGAGTTCTTACTGGTTTCCGTGTGCAGCTTTTGGGCTTAGAAGTAATTGGTCTTTGGTGAAAAGAATGGGTTGTTGATTCTAAAATACTTACCATTTACATCTTGGATTGGTGGTTATTTCATCTTGAGATGGATTCTTGGAGGATGTGTTCAGTACTTGCTTTGAGAGGTACAGACCTCAATGGCAGAATTGATTGCAAACAGTATCAGTTACAGTTGAAAACAAAGCCCGCATAGCTGGACATTTTTATGTAACAACTAGATTTTTGGATTTAAAACCTCCTTATCACTTTTCCAATGAAAATTTCTGATCAAAGATAAAACTGACACTTTCATTTTACTTCCTGCTCTTAGTATATGCAATTTAAGGTTCATTTTTTCTGTCGATGAGAGCCAATTGGTCTTTCAATTATTTAACAAGATTACAAACCACCAGGAGATCCCAGTGCTAACATTTCGTGGTCCCTACATACCACATGGAAGCCTCATCTCTCTCTTTATTTCTGTCTCTTATACCCTCTGTGATAGACTGCAAACATGGCTACAAGTGCACAGAGAGAGTTTACTGTGAGCTGGTAATCCTGGACACTGAACTATTACCCTGAAACCAACAGACTTTATTTAGAAGTAAAGTAAATGCAATTGTCGTCTCTGAATCTAAGTGTGTCTCTGTGGGGTTGGTTTGTTAGGGCTCGCATAATCAAATTTTATTGATTATATAGTTTAAACAACAGAAGTTTAGTCTCTCGGAGTCTCAGAGGCATGAAGTCCAAGGTTGAGGAATGGGCATGTTTAATTGCTCTGGAGCGGCTTTCTTTGGTGTACAAATGGCTTTTGCTTGATTTTTTTTTTTTTTTTAAACAAAGTTTCCTCTCTATGTCTGCACATCACTGGTGTCTCCACAGGGAGATGCTCATAATAGATTACTGCCCTGTCTGCCTCATCTGTCTCAACTAAATTCAAGCACCTTCGAGCCAGGTGAGGTGACGTATACCTTTAGTCCTAGCTCTTGAATTTTAGGTCAGCCTGATCTATATCTCAAGTTCTGGGTCAGCTGAGTCTACATAGTGAGAAATCCTAAAAATAGTTGGTTTGTTTTTGTTTTTGTTTTTGTTTTTGTTTTTTGTTTTAATTTTTCTTTTTCTTTTATCGGGGATTCAGAACAAAATGGATTTTGGGGCACAATTCACTCACAAATGTTATATATAATTCCACATTGGAATAATGCCAGTACATCAGTTTGAGAACACACTACTTTACATACTGCTTTATGAGCTAGATCATCCACATGTGTAAACTATGCTCTCTTCTAGTCCATCCACTAGGGTGAAAAACAGTTTTAATATACATAGTGGTTCAATGTGTTGTTTCTTAGAAGCCTTCCAGGGGAACTTCAGCCTCTGTGGCCAGCAACAGATAGACATGTTCTTCCATGATTCTCTGGTGGTTGGGAAAAGATGTTTTGTTGCAGGAATCACTCAAAGCTCTCAGATGACATCTTCTGGGAAGAATGGCCTGCAGTGGTCTTGGGTACCATCTTAGCTTTCCATGCCATCAGAAAGCTGGCCTGTCTTATCACTGGAGGAGCTAGGCTGTATATCTTAGACATATTCTAAGTAAAGTCCATTCATTGTTGATTGGTGTTAACCAATGGTATCGGTGAGGTTCATATCATAATCTTGAACTTCAGAGCTCGAACTCTTGGTTGTCTATAGTGAAGACTGTAAGAGTCGTCCAAGTTTATTAAGAAGGAAATGGAGATCTTTGGCATTTCTGGGTCCATTATTGTTTGTATCAATTTTAAAACAAAAGCTGTTGGAATTGTGGCCTTGAGATATTTTCTTTGTTTAGCTGAGAGAAAAAGAACCTCACTATGTAGCCAGACTAGGTTGGAACTCACTAGTAGACTAGGCTGTCCTCAAACTTGCCTTTGTTTCCTGAGTGATAATGTTAGAGGCATGTGCTATAACACCCAGCCAACCTTCATTTTTCAAGCAAATTCTTTCTTTCTTTCCTTTAAAAAAATAATTAAAATTCCAAATTAAACATGGTTAATCTTCAGGTAGTAATTAAATGCAAAATAAAATAGCATTTTATAAAAATTTTGGCGTGGAAAGGTTGAGCGAATATTAGTTTTAATTTCTACCTCATCTGATTACCAGTGGCAAACCCTAGAACTTTCTGTGTGTGTGGGGGGGTGGGATATGACACATATACTGATTTCTTCTATATCAAGTGACCCCTTTGGGGGTTGCATAACAGATAGTTACATTGAAATTTATAACAGTAGCAAAATTACAGTTATGAAGTAGCAACAAAATAATTTTGTGGTCAGGGTCACCATAACATGAGGAACTGTATTAAAGGTTTGCAGCATTGGGAAGGGTGAGAACCACTGCTCTGTTATACTCTTACCAGGCTTGAAATCTGCTTTTAGACTAAGACTCTCGAGAGGCGAACAAAGGTACCTGCCATCTACTGTCCATCATCACCTCTTAGGACAGCACATGTGCTTGCTTTTACTATTTTTGCTTTAGAGTAAGGTTCTGAAGGAGTCAAACACTGGACATGCACATTTTAATGAGACAGGGGAGCTGGAAATATGGGATATTCTATATAAAAACTGAAGAAGATAAGAGAGGGGCTGGAGGTATGACTTGGTGGCTGTGACCTTGCTGTTCTTGTAGAGGACCCAGGTTTGGCTCCTAGCACACATATGAGGTGGCCCACAACCTCCTGAAACTGGAGTTCTAGAGGATCTGATATCCTCTTCTGGCATCTGCTGGTATCTGCATACATTTGATATACGCGCGGGCACACACACACACACACACACACACACACACACACACAGCACTTATGCATACACATAAAATAAATAATCTTTTTTAAAAAAAGGTCACAAAAGTGGGCTTAATTGGAATTGATTGCCCAAATCCAGGCTATTATGGTTTGGAGGAAGATCAGCAATAAAAGGTAAATGATGAATTCATTTCTGACCATTTTGCATTTTCCTGGCTTAGTAGTTTAGTCGCCTTCCTCAGGTTAAGGTCTTCTCTCAATCTGAGCTTCATCTTCAGTCACTTCTCTTGAGACCTCGTCCTCTTACATGGTCACCCTATCGAGTAGGTAATAGGGCGGTAGGGTCCACTCTTCCCAGACTCTCTCCTTGAACTTGCTTTCCTTGCACGTCCTTTCAAGGATCAGAGGTAAGTCTCCATTAGTTAGCAGCTTTCCAATATGATCATCATCGTAAGAACACATTAAATAACCAGTGATGAATCTGTATCTCAAAGCAAGCATTCGTGGAAAGAACATCCAGCAAAACGAACTTTCCACACGCCAGGCGGGCATCTTCCTAATGATTTGTGGAATGCCATTGAAATGACCCTGCTCCCAAATTCTCTCCTCCCTCCCACATAGCTGTAAGTTCCAATCATTAGAGATTAGTTTCCCAAGATTAAAAGACACAACGTTTCTGAAAGTTCCCTTTGAAAATTAAATCCCTGGGTGTGGGAAGTAAAATATGAAGAAGACAGGGAGACGTTTCAACACAAATGAATCTAATCTGCTGCCAACAACCCAGTTCCAAACAGAGCAAAGACAGTTGTGGAGGCAAAGTGAATGTTAATGAGGAAAAAGGGGGTGCATCCGGGGAACCTCTCGTCTTCAGTGGAAGTGCAAGGAAAGCAAGTTCAAGGAGATGGTCTCGAAAGAATGGGCGCTACCGCCACACCAGGATTCAATAGGGTAACTTTATGTAAAAGGACAAGAGATGTGGTTTAAGGCTAAGCTTGGTTTGGGTGAAGACGCTAGTAGTCCTCTTAGGAAGAGCAGCCAGAATGCTAAATCACCGTGGTTGAGTTAGTGTAAGTCTATGCAGAAACGGGGAACATGGTCTGCTTGACGAACTTGAAAAAGTTCATCGAGTAAGAGGAATGGAAAGCCATTGCTTACAGTTTAGAATTTGGCATGCCACTATTCCTATTCATAATAATTCAAATAAAAGTTGACATCTACGATGTGCCATGTACTACGTCACCTGTCATAGCTTTTAAAGCATGCATTTGTTGGTTACTTGCACGGTGTTTTGCAAATATGAGTTGACTTGATCTTCAAATTTCTCAGTCTCAATTATGTTCTCTTGCCATGAAGAGAAACTATGACAAGGTGACTCATAAAAGAAAGCATTTAATTGGGGGGCTGCCTACGTCATGGCAGGAAGTAGGCCGACATGGCACTGGGGCAGTAGCTGAGAACTTATGTCTGATCTACAAGCAGGAGGGGAGGGGAGGAGGGATTTTTTTTGAAATCGCAAAGCACTTCCTCCAATAAGACCATACCTCGAACCCTTCCTAAACAGTTCACTAACTTGGAACCAAACATTTGACATATGAGCCTATTGGCCATTCTCATTCAAACCACCACAAAACCTTTGTAGTTGGTATGGTTTTCCTTCTCACCTTATAAATCAAGTGACAAATATAGGTCAAGTAATCCAGGGTCACATGGCTGGCAAGTGATGAACTCAGATTCAAACATGGACTATCTGGTCATATGCTTAGTCACTGCTCTATCACGTATTGATTCTTCACACATCACATATTGATTCTTATAATGCTGTGAATGTTACTCCTTTGGCTGCTCTTAGGTTCAAAAGGTAGTTCATGGAACCAGGACTTCAGGAGTAAGAATAACTTTCCTGTGACTGGTGAGTTTTACATGGACGCTGAAGTGAGGCATTCTCAAGCAAACTAGAGACCATTTGTTTCCCTTGTGCTGTGGGTATGACTGAAATAAGAACAAATGTGGTCCTTCTCTTATAGGATTTATGAATTAGTCAAGAAGTTGTATGCAATCTGTAGCCCATGGGCAGGCTGCGCCTCACCAAAGCTTGGGAAGAGAGTCAATACATGTATAAAGAGTACCATCATATTTCAGTGTCAATTGGTTGGACACTCACAGTAGTAGCAACTACTTGTATGAGTCACACAAGTGTAAGCATGAAAGGAAACAAGTTTCTGTGGCAGAACGTAAAAGAAGAATCAGGGGAATAGTTATCCATCATGCTTTTTCTTTTTTCTTATCTGTCTATTTTTAGATTCAAGAAAGGTAGGGACAAATTTTCTCTCTTTGGAGTGATTTGTGTTGTTAGCATGTGATACCATTGGTACGTAGTAAACAGCACTGGAGACTTATACTAAGGACACCATAGTCATCCCAAAGATGCATTTTTGTTACTGTTTAAACTCAAGATAATTATGCACAGCACATGAGTATTTTTAAATCCTTCTTTAGTTTTTATAATTTACAGCTGCAGAGAGCCCCAGGAGCTGTTCTTAAAGAGGATTAAGGCACTGCATCAAGAAGGCCCTGTCTCTAATCAGCAAAATCCATTGTAGCCACAAAATTAAAATTAAATATCATTACACATTTCCCCAGAAGTTAAGGGAATCTGCAGGTTAAAAACTGGAAAGATTAAAAGCAGCAGGGATGTAGTACGTGGGTGATAACTCCAAGGGAGAGTCTCTTCCAGCACTTTGTGATGTGCGAATAATGCTGCTTATCATTCAAACTCTGCCCAAAGACCTACAGGGAAAGGAGAACAACCCCATCAAAGCATAGTTGTTGGACAAGGATCCCCACCAGCAACCTCAAAATGATGCAGGCTTTTGCTACTCCTCATGGTTGCCATCAGAACTAGTTGTTAAGATCCTTTTGCTGAAGATATCACAGGCATTGGTTGTAAGATATACAGAAATCTAGCTGGAAACGTTCTCCAGGAGAGCTGTTTCGTTTTGTTTTGTTTTGTTTTATAGTGCACAGAGATGATAAGTAGGTTGCCAGGTAAGAACAGACATCCCTAGTTTTTACCCAGTTGTGAACCCTCTGAACCACACTAATGACCTGCTTAGTAAGATGCTCCCACTTGGGCAAGAGTGGCATGACTGTTATGGTGGTAACCAGTCATTCTCTGATTGAATTTGAAGCCTGCTCCACAGCAGCCTGGTGCTGTAAACCCTATAAAAAACCCAGGGCTGAGAAGGTCCTTGTTTGGCCCTAGAGGAGTATTTACTATATTTATTCTAGCAGACACAGCACCAAACTGCCTTCTAAATATTTATGTTTATATGTATAGAAAATTGTTCCACTTAGCCTCCTCCAGAGAAACTTTTCTTTGCTATGAACTGCAGCAAATTCAGAAACTCATGACTGGTTAAAGAGTGAGAATAATTGGTGGTTGAGTGTTCAACCCTAAAAGGACACTATATCTCCTCTTCTGAGGTCCAGAGAACATTATGAAAGAGAATGTAGAAAGAATATAAGAGCCATAAGATAGACAGAAAGGTTGCGAAATGCTGCCTTTTGGACATGTCATAGCAAATGCAATCATGATCTCACAGAAGATATGGCTGCCTGCACGGTCTGTACAAAGGGTGGCTTGCTATTAGTTAATCATAGATCACAGATCCACTCACAGGACTATATACCTCACCCTGATGAGACATTAGATACTGTAGAATTCTCAGGGAAATGGAGTCATTGTCTTCTCCTGTGTATCACCAGGATCCAATGCATAGTTCACAACCCATGATCACACAATTACTCCTGGTTAACTAAACAAAACAAAATGACTTATATGGTGACAAAGAGGGTTAGAAGGGGGTGTTGACTGGGTAGGAGAGAGAGAGAGATGTATGAGAAGGTAGCACTGAAAGTAACCAGAATGTACTATATCCATGTATGAAACTGTCAAAGAAGAAAACTAATGAAAACAAATATAAAAATCCTACCACAGTGCTCTTTTGGCTCTTAGTAATTTTCAAAACAGCATTGGCTATTTATGTATTGCTGAGAGAAGTGGAACCAGGAGACACCTTAATTTCAGGTCAAATGAGGTAAAGAATGAATAAAAAATGATGTTGTTTTCTACTTTAGTGGCAAGGCTAGAACGAAAACAAAAAAAGTCCCAGTTTTAAGAAATTATTAATAGAGAGGCAAGAGGTCTTTTCTACTCCTTTGCAGAAGCCCATTTGATGTCAGAGTGAAGAACCAGCTCTGGATTGAAGGCATAGCATGTCCTCGGTAGGAGAAGGCTCTAGGGGCAGGATCAGTAGCCTGTGCAGGTATGAAGCTACATCCTGAGGTGTTTGGTCATGGATTAAACCTCGGCATTGATAGTACCTAACAGCAAGGTTGTTTCAAACGTTCTAGGAGATCAAGTGGGAGCTGTCAAGTACTGTTTAGAGCGTAATTAGTGACTTGGAGCCCCTGGGGAGACTGGGTGAGTAGTTTAATATTGTTTATTAAGTATGAGTTTTATAAACGTTACTCTGGTGGAGGTAATGCTGAACGGGAGAGGATTTGCTGAGCTGCATGGTGAGAACCACCAACTGTGTGGTAGAATTTAAAGCCTTTCCAAGAACCATGAGTCTTGTGGTGTCCATGCTTCTACCTAACTGTGCTTATGGACACGTAGGGTGATCCTTAGGGTTGTCAGGGTTTTTCTTCTTCAAGGCCAAGTTTGTGGACTTGATCAGGGAGCCTTACCTCAAAAAACTTACCAACAGCCTTACCAACTCCAGAATAATTCAGGCCTTCTAGAACCTCACAGTGGCACTTTTTCTTTCTTTTATAATTTTATATGTAGCCCACTTTCTTTCTTTCTTTCTTTCTTCCTGACCTCTTAATGTTGAGTATTTTAGACAGTCATATTGTCCTTGTATGATAGAACATAGTGGGATCAAAATACGGTTTTCACTGACATGTATTAGTATGAATAATGAGTCCATCCATTTATCTCCCTACTCATTCATCCACAAACACTTGTTGAGGACCAGATACAATTGCGGATCTGGAGGCAGCAGTAAGCAAGGACCTTCTTATTATGTTACTGGTGGTGGTACAAAGGAAGAGAGGACAGAGTAAAGAAATGAATAGCAAGGAAGGAAGGAAGAAGGAAAATGAAACAAAGGAAAAAAGGAGGGTGATAGGGTTTTAAGACAGAACTGGGAAAACATTATTTTAGATTGAGTGGTGGGTGGTCAGGGAAGGTGTCTCTGGGAAAATCATTTTTAAGTCAAGAACCATAGAATGAAAAGGATCAGTTACTTCAGAGTGAAATGAGAATTTGATGGAGAGGCAAGCAGGGTGCCGGGGAGCGGGGGCTGATTCAATGAGTGAAGTGCTTGGTCTGCAAGAATATAGGCTTGAATTTGGATGCCTAGCATCCATGTCAAAACATCTGGCCATAGTGGTACGTGGTCTGTATTATCAGCACTGGGAAGGTAGAGACAGGAGGATTCATGGAACTCATTGGCCAGGCAGTTTAGATG
>JADRCC010435432.1:0-13278 GCA_019843855.1 Hylomyscus alleni
TTTTTTTTTTTCACTATTTGAACTTCTTTTTTTTTTTAATGAACAAATAAAAGCAACTATAACAAACCCCTGTTACCTCCCCCCTCCCCATGTCTGCCACCCCACCTTCTCCCGCTTATCAGCCCTGTCATTCCCCTACATTGGGGCACAGAACCTTCAGAGACTAACTATGGAGCAGAGACTGAAGGAAGGGCACTCCAACCTGATATAGCTGTCTCCTGAGAGGCTCTGACAGTACCTGACTAATACAGAAGTAGAGGCTCACAGCCATCTATTGGAGAAGAGATTTCAAACAGTACCTAGTTCAAATCTTTTCTTACTTTTGGAGCTAGGTCTTTTTTGTTTGTTTGTTTGTTTTTGTTTTTGTTTTTTTTTTCGAGACAGGGTTTCTCTGTGTATCCTTGGCTGTCCTGGAACTCACTCTGTAGACCAGGCTGGGCTCAAACTCAGAAATCCACCTGCCTCTGCCTCCCAAGTGCTGGGATTAAAGGCGTGAGCCACCACTGCCCTGCGGAGCTAGGTCTTAATACATGCTCTCAGGTCCCTCCTGACTTTTTCTTGTTTTAAGTTATCTTTCATCTTTTTTTTTTTTTTTTTTTTTAACAATCCAGTCTTTATCTCCCTACTGGTCCTCCTTCCAATAGTTCTTCCTCCCATTCCTGCTACTCCATCTCCAAGAAGATTACCCCCTCCCCCATACACACTTTCTGTGTTAAGAATACAATAGCTCCTTAGTCCAAATGCCACAGTATCTCAGGCAGGCTAAGACAATCACATCTGTCACACATTCCTAGGGTTGAGTGATTCTCTGCTGGCCACCTGAATCAAATTAGGCCAATCAGGAATGTCTATGTTTTCCAACATGTAACAAAGAGCAGGTGAGTTCCCTATTGGTACTGACTTTGATGCATGAGTCATAGCTATAGGTGACCATATGTCCAGTGGAACAAAGGAGTAGAGTATAGAGTTCACATAGCCAAAATGAATGGATCATGAGTGCCAGAATTTCAGAACATTGCTGACTCTACTCAAGTCTTCACAATCTTTACTCTAAGCAAGGTGCCTTCTACTTATTTGATTCTAAACATGATCTGGTTAAAGACAATAGCAACGGCCATTGGGTAATGAATTTACTTATTTCACATAACTGATTCCATCAGAAGTAGAATTAAGGGATATTCAAAATTATATGTTCTCAGAAACCTGATAATAATCTAAGGGCAGTTAAATCCAGTTATTATTCTTGGAAAACGTTCCATGCCAAGTGAACCGACTATTATGATGTATTCAATGTGGGATAACAAGGGAAGTAGGCTTTCTAGGAATTTCACATTTAGATTGATTGTGTTAGGTTGAGAGATTCAGTGTTCTAAGGATTGTGTACTATCCTTAGCTACACTTATAAATATTAATTTATGTTTATTGAACTCACAACTCCAAAATACACATATGTGTCTGTATTTATTTTTCCTACAGGGTTAAACCTAATATCTCAGGCAACAAAACAAATCTTAAGGTACTTACACAAATTTAGGAAATTGTAGTGATTAATTTGTTTTCTTTTTTGACAAAAATTCTTTCTAGAGAGCCCATATTATGTAATGTGAAACCGATAACATGAAACATGATACTATAAAATTAGAGTTGAGTGTAGCTGGTTTTTAAAATACTTACTTTTCATTAAACCCCATTTCTAATGCCATCGTCATACAAAGAGACCCACATCAAGTTAATAAATGCAGGAAATTATAGAATAAAATCAACACAGAATGGAGTTAAACTTGGCGCATGCAAACACTGAACAAGTTTATTGTTTCTTTTTTTTTTTCCCATTTATATCAGTCCTTGCTATATTTAGTAGTAACATTTAATGTTTGGATTAACAATATTGTTTCTGGCCGCGCAGCTGCCCCGAGGAGGACAAGGAAACAGGAACACATCGCTCTCATCCTCTCCAGACAAGTGACCTGAAGCGTTATTTTTATTGGGAGGGATTCAAAATTGTTCTCAACCTCATAAGAATTGCTTTGTTCCACTCTAATGTATAGATCCACATTCCTCCTTCTCATTTATTTAACTTTTTGTAAGGTCTGTTGGATACCCTTTTCTTATTCTCCCATGCTGTTCATTTAACGCCGATGATATCATTTTCCTTATTTTACATCAATAGATAAATAAACATCATTTCTTGAGATGCAGAGCAAGCAGGTGGCATTGCAAAAACTGGAAATGAAACTCTTCGCATTCTAATGGATAATTAATGTGTAACTTTGTGAAAATACAATTTTTTTTTTTTGGTAAAGTGGTCCCCCAAAGCACTACTCCTTAAAAGTATAGTGACAGAGACATAAGAGGGTATAAAAGGCCAAATACTAAGGAATTGCTATTAGCCATTATTAACTATCTAATTTCACCATAATTATAGTGAATGTCAAATAATAAGTCTATTGTTGTCCATGCAACAATAAGTCTATTTCGTTATACTGTCCAGGTTTGGATATTTCAGCTGTGTCCCTTCTAGACATGGAGTTCTACTGTGTTTCCATTCCATGTAAATGCGATAATGATGCTTTCAATTATTTTCCCCTCATGGCATTCAATTTTTTTTACTATTGTTCTCAAGTTTAGCTATGTATCATCTGTTATTTAACAATTATCACTTAAAACTCTTTGATTTTGTTTTCACAATTTTATTTTGCAGAGACTACTATTAGCTGTATGTTAAAAAACTCATAATTTTTAAGTTTCTTAACACATTTTATTGGTCATGTTTTTGGATATATCACATTTCTATTTTAGATACCTACATCATCCTATTTCACTTTTTTGTTATATGTTTTTGGTACCTTTAATATTTAAAAATCTAATTAATTTTATTGTATTTTAGATGATCACTTTTATAAGATATATAGAATGAAAAAAAGAGGTGAGTTAGGGTTACACGATTAGTGCATGATTTTAATGACATATTAGTAAGTCTTAATATCATAATCTGTGTGTGAGTGTCTTTATATGTATGTGTGTTGGAGAAAGAAGCAAATACTGAGAAGAGGCTTAATTTATGAGACTTAAGTAATTGCATGTTTTAAGAGGACAGTAAATGGTAAAAGCTAAAGTCCTGTGATGGTATTAATAATTATTGTCCCTGTAGATTTATGTTTCATTGTTATTTTTCTATGATTCAGCATATGTCTCCCACATCTATGGTAAACATAAAATAAATAGGTAAGTATTCATTTCTCCTCCTTATGTTCCAGTTGAATGTTTTAGACATTTGGAGTTTTGAATGTCAGCCCACAAATATTTTATATGTATATGTATGTACACACAGAGAGACTCTGTTAATATATAAAACTATAATGGTCCTTTTAGGACATGTTTCTAATTATATATCTGTTATACACAAGGGACTTTTTTTTTCACTTAGAAAACCACTAGGTGGCATTACAAACTGTATTGTTTAATAATGAGTTGATTAAACACATAATAAAATTTTGTTATTAAGCACCTGTTTATAATTTCTTTCAGATTCCCTGAGATAGCAATACTTTACCTTTATTTTGGATAGTAATAATGTGAGACTTTGGTTAAAATTAGTATTCATAGAAAATTTTATAGAAAAGTCTATAAAGTTGTTGAAGTATGTCTTAAGACTGAAGGACAACATTTGAAAGCCATTACTCTGCTATATTCTGACTCTTCTGGGATCCCACAAAATTCTCACAGGGTTCATATTTCAAAAGTACACCTGTTTTAATGGACATGATCTTAAAAAATCAGAATAGCAATAAAAACAGCTTAAACAATAAAACTTTTAGAACACTTTAAATAAAATTTGGTATAGTTAATTTGAGATAATATGCTATATAGGAAAATTGTTTTGTTGCCACTCATACTTAAAACATTAAGACATCTAGATTTTCTAAGTATTCATCTGGCACCTGACGAGTTATTTCTAAGTTAGACATTTAGTTATTTCCACTTAGACATACAGTGGAGTAACTTCCTGATACTGATAGGTATGGCTTTTGATTTAGATTCATAAAAAGTTTGGGTACTATCCCATTAGTCTTGGGAATGAATACGCACATTGTCCTTATGAAATAAGATGAGAAATAGGTTTCAGAAAACAGAAAGGCAGGAAAAAATGTTTATGAAATATGGATTTTAAAAATGTATTGGGAATGTCAGAGTTACACTTCCCTGTGTTGTTTCTGCAGCCAGGAGGGAAATGGGATTTCAGATGAGAGGGGCCGATATCAGTGCTACTCATTGGCAAGAATTTAATGGGAAACCACTTTAATTGAAATCTGCTAGTAGAATCTGGAGGTTGTTTTAAAAATGCTTCTAGTCACATGAATGTGTCATGCCAGGTTATATCAAAATTAGTAAGGAAAAAGTGCTGCCTAAATTTTGCCTATCAGGAAAATACATGTTTAGTAAGTATGAAAAGGAATACAGAACTAGAATTACTTTAAACAGTTCTATTCACAGAGTAAGCAATGAGCATAATCCTACATTAGTACCATATTTCTCTGTCTTAAATGCCACACTAGAAGCTTGAAAAGAGTATTAGGAGGTATAGCTAGAGGGTAAATTTTAAAAAATTGCTAATAAGTGGAATCAAGGAGATGATAATAGAGCAAACATGGAATTGTTGTAAAGTTAGTGCTTAATTCAGGAGAACCACTACAGCGAATGATAGGAGACAAAAGATTAGAAGCTTACTTGCTTTTCTCACAGAGTTGCCTGGCAAGTTCCCAGGGAAATGTCTGCTGGATTTCATGCTGTGGTAACAGGATGAGTGTGGAGGTCGTTTGGAGGAGAGAGATCATTGTGATTTATTAAAGATGGGGCAGAGAGGAGGGAGAGGCAACAGCAAGTAGCCTGCTAGACCTGAGGATGAGATGGAGTAATGGATGGGAGGATAGGAGGGATGGGTGGAGATTCGCAGTTAGCTTAACTGCTTCCTTGGCACGAGTGGTCTGTGGGTCCTCAGGGAATGTCTGCTTGAGCTGGGGATTGAAATAATGGGGTGAGTGGGGAAAGGAAGTTTAGAATTGAAGACTGTGTGATCCATTAGCAATGAGGGGAGAAAGAGGGGACATGGCAAGGTGTCTTCAAAGGAGCTGGGCATGAGACTGCATTGAGTTAGAGTGGGTGGAAAGGAGAAGATGCTTCGACAGGTTACCTCCTTCCCTGTCCAGTGGGATTTCATGACCTTTAAGAGCTCTAGTGTAAAAAAAAATATATAATTTCAACTGGCTTTATTAATGAGAAGGAGAATTGCATGTATTTACAACTAAATTCACCAGAGAACAATCTTCCATTTGCTACATTATTTGTTCTTCGTTAAGAAGGGAAAATTTACCCACCATACAATGGAACTTACAGGGATAGAAATGCCATAAAATAGTTGAGATTTCTTACTCTGTCTAATGTATAAACGATTGCATACTAGTTTCAGGAGTCAAATAATGTTTATTTTATTAAATCACTTGCTTTGATTTTATTAATTTTATGTTGATTTCACCAAACATTTCAGCAGAACTAATGTAAGTGTTTACCATTTACCGTTCATGGTTTACATTTTAATATTTGCCATTTGCCCTTTGCATTTTGCCCTTTGCCCTTTGACATTGTCATCAGTAATTTGCCATTAGCTATTAGCCACTTACCACTAAATATAAGAGTGATGAGATGAATAATGCAATGTGTTCAATGTAGTCACATCTAAGATAATAGAACATTCACAGTACCTATGCTGGGTACCTGATTCATTTTTGTTTTAGTTTCTGTTTTGAAACAAGGTGACACTATGTAGCCCTTGAGATTTTTATCTATAGTAGGCATGTCTCACATTCAAACTATTTTCCTGCTGCTTCTTCCAAAGTGCTGGAACTAAGGGCATTCAACATTTGACTTAGTCAGGTTTGTATAGCGAGCTGACAGTACTGACTAATAGGGCAAGGTTTCTAAGATTATCCTAGACTTAAGAGAAACTATCTATGTATTTATTATTATCTAAACAGAGATAGTACAGAATGAAATATAGTATCATGAATAAATATTTTAAAATATTTATTTGTTTTTTAATATTTATTTATTTACATTCCAAGGCTCCAAGGACTAAGTACAACTTCTCCAACTGAGGCCAGACCAGACACTTCTCTGCTGTATATGTGTCAGGCCTTGGAACAGCTTGTATGTTGCCTGAAAGGTGGTTCATCTCTGGGAGCTCTCTGGGGTCCTGGTTACTTGAGACTGCTGATTTTCTTATGGACCACCCTCCCCTCCAGCTTCTTCAATCTGTCTCCTGATTTAATCATAAGGCCTCCTACTTCAGATGAATGATTGGGTGTAAGTATATGCATCTGTCTCAGTCAGCTGCTTTATCGCCTCTCAAAAGGCAGCAGCCATGCCAGGCTCCTGTCTGCAGTCACATCATAGCATCAGTAACAGTATCAACCCTTGGTGCCCTCCATATCCAAGAGATGGATACCAAGTTGGGCCAGCCACTATATCACCTTTGTTTCAGCCTCTGCTCCATTATTGTTCCTGCATTTCTATTAGACAGGAAAAAATCTGGGTCGGAAATTTTGACTGTGGGTTAATAACCCTGCCCTCTTAAGCTCTTGTCTATCTACTGGAGGTGGACTCTTCAAGTTACATCTCCCCATTGTTGTGCATTTTGGCTAAGGTCGCCCATATTGATACTGAGAGTCTCTCTCCTCCTGGGTCTCTGGTACTCTCTTGAGCGCCCCCCTTCTCCTCCTCCTGAGGCTGCATATTTCCACTGATTCTTTTCATCCTCTGGGCTTCTCTCCTGTCCCCCTCAAAACCTGATTATATTCTCATTTTCCCCTCCCCTTCTCCTCTCCCACCAAGGTCCCTTCCTCCCTCTGACTCCCATGATTATTTTCTTCCCCCTCCTAAGTGGGATTGAAGCATCCTCACTTGGGTCTTTCTGTTTGCCAGTTTGTTTGTTCCGAATAATAGCATTTTTCTTTTTATCATACAACCTAGGTTTGCTTTTCTAACATATACTAAAATGAACTGTTGAATGACGAGCATACATTATGCCCTTAGGATGAATGATATGTATTTAAATTGGTATTTTAAATGTAAAAAATAAAAACTTTTTTTATCTTGTTTTGATATAGTCAGTTAAGTTGGGCATTAGATTTCAAAGTAAAACGAATAATAATTATTCTAAAGAATAATTCAATTTCATGTAAAAATAAATCCCTTGCAACCTTTTCTATCTAGATGACGTGGTGACCACAGATTTAAATTCTGTTTAAGTTTTCACAACTCTGTTAAGCTAAAAATGTCTTTTTGTTATGGAACCTTCGTTTTACTTATAAAACTGTTTCAGTTGTCAAGTAGAAAAGCGAGCATACCAAAGATATGAAATATAATGATTTGGGATGTGTTTATTTTGTGAAGCAGAAGCAGAAGCCATCCAGCGATCACACCATCAATAACCTACATTAGATCCTCAGCCTTTTGTTCTCCATACATGTGCTCTGTGCTGGACTGACTCTCCATCTCATCTGCCACAGCGTCAGAACAGCACCTAGCCATGGTTCTTCTATGAGTTCACCTCCTAGAAGCCACTTCATGGAGAAACGACACTTAAAGTCTCTTTCTCTGTTCGGATTTACTTACTGAATCTTCCAATTTAATGCTTGCTGTCAGAACTGTTGCAATTTTCTTCCTTTAAAGTGTATGTTACAGTGTTTTCCTTTGTTTGTTTGTTTTCCCCATTTTTCTAGGAATGGACAGGAAGTTGATTATCCGGATTGCTGTGAACATTTCTGCAATAAACATGGTTGTTCTGATTCAACTTCCAATTAGCAAGTTTTTCCTTTTCTGGATATGTGCAAGAATAGGCTGACAGACACTTTTGCTTTCAATTTCTTCCCTCTCTATCCACTTTATTATTATTAAGTTTTTCCTTAACATCTAGATCACAGCTTTCCCTCCATCCTCTCCCAGGAGTCCTTCCATTTCACCCCCCCCAAACCCTCCCTGAATTCATCCCTCCTTCCCTGCTCCTCAGAAAAGGAAAGTCTCCCATGGATAGCACCCATCCTTGCCATATCAATTTGTAGTAAGACTAGGCACATAGTGTCCAACTGTAGCTAGAGAAGGCAGCCCCTTACTGGAAGAGGATCCAAAGACAGGCAGTATAGTCAGAGACAACCCTTCTTCTTGCTTTAGGACTCCCACATGAAGATTCACCTGCAAAAATGTTACCTATGTGCAGAGAGTCCTTCCCCTGCATGCTCTCTAGTTGGTGGTTCACTCTTTATGAGCCTGTAAAAGATCAGGTTTGTTGATATTGTAGCTATTCTTGTGATGTCCTTGACTCCTCTGGCTTCTTCCTCTCTTCCTCCTTCTCTTCCACAGGATTCCTCCAGCTCCCATTTAATTTTTGCCTGTGGGTCTTTGCATCAGTTTCCATCTGTTGCTGGGTGAAGCCTCTCTGATGACACTGAAGCTAGACTACTGCCTACTTTGTTGTTTTGTTTGTTGTGATGATTATGATTACAGACATTTTTATTATTATATTGAAATACATCTGTTTACATATTATTATCTGCCCCCCCCCGTGTGTGTGTGTGTGTGTGTGTGTGTGTGTGTGTGTTGGGTAGAGGACAGTGTGTATCATAGTGCCTGTGTAATGCTGTGCAAAACTCACTTTTTCACATATGTTTGCTTTCTTGTCCAAGTAGGAAGGTTAAAATTTCCTTATTCCATTTCCCCCACCTACTTTATAATGTTACAATAAAGTGTCTGTGGAAATCTGTCTGGGACCATGCATTTCCCTTCAATTCAAGTAAAGTAAATAGTGGAAATAATTTAAACTTATGTCATTGTTCCAAGTCATTTGCAAGATGATCAAACTCAATCCCAGGGTTTCTCCTTCCATGAAAAGTAGCTTAGAATTTTGTGGAATAAAATACCCATATGCAAAAATAATGTAATTTTCAGCATAGAGGGAAAATCCTGACATGCCAACACATACTTCTCTAGTTCTCATTGTGTTTACCTCCAAGAGATTATATAAGAAAAAATAGAGTAGATGAAAAAATACATTTTTCTCTGAGCCACCTGATATAGTATTCATTTGATAAGAATTTAAGTTCCACAAGCTCTGAAACTATTAAGAAGAGAAATATTTAGTTGTTACCTTTAAATGCAACACTATGTGGTCTGCTAAGATTTAATGCAGTCAATTAGTCATCAACTATTTAACTTTGATCTATTGATCAGTCACTGCTATTAAATATTGATTATTACTTGACTCATAAGCAATCCTTCTGCCTAACTGCTAATAAATACTTCTTTAAGTTCTTCATATCTACCATAAACATTTTGTCACTCTCCATCACAAAGTCATTTCAAAAATGGCATTTTTTAAATACAACTTCTTTCCATTTATTTAACTGTCATTACTTTCTACTTTTTTGTATATTTTTTTAGCTCATTTAAGGTGTTATCTGTACCATAGTCTCCACCAAAAGAGCACAACCAAAATTTTTTCTTTTTTTTAATTGGATATTTTCTTTATTTACATTTCAAATGTTATCCCTTTCCCAGTCCTCCCCCACCGGAAGCCCCCTATTCCATCCTCCCTCAGCCTGCTTCTATGAGGGGGCTTCCCTACCCATCTACTCCCACCTCCCAGCCCTCACATTCCCCAAAACATTTTTACAAATAATTTGCTTTTGCTTAGTCTCAATTTCATTCTGACCTATATCCTATGGACTTTCTGTTTTCATAATCCTGTAAGATTAGCAACAATTTCAACCCTATAATAAATCCAAAAATGATTATGTTCCAGACTGAGAGGGACTTATTTATTTTATTTAGAAAAGTATATTGTAGCTGTCTTCAGACACACCAGAAGAGGGCATCAGATCCAGTTACAGAAGTTTGTGAGCCACCATGTGATTTCTGGGAATCGAACTCACGACATCTGAAAGAACAGTCAGTGCTCTCAATCACTGATCCATATCTCTAGCCCCAAGAATAAACCTTAATAAAAACAAACCAAAACAATAGAGTCTATGTTTTGATGTTGTTTATTTATTTATCAATGAATCAGTGGCACAAAATAGCAAAGACCAATGCCAATAGTTAACAGAACTTAAAAGAAAAATGTTGTCAATTTCCCTTTACTGTATTTGTGTTCCATTCAGGTTCACACTTACTCATTATTCATTATTTATTATTTGATTTTCAATAATTACTTAATTAGTTTTGCGTGTGTGTGTGTGTGTGTGTGTGTGTGTGTGTGTGTGTATGTGTATGTAGACACTGGGGTAACATATAGCATGTATGAATATCAAATGCCAAGGAAATTCATAGAATTGATCCTCTTTACCTTATGGATCCTAGACATTGAATTCAATAAATCATACTTGGCAGATATTTATCTACCTAAGCAACTCACCAGCTATGTGTGCATAACTGAGAAAAAAGGAAGTATGGCCAAATACAACCATCCACCTTTTTGAAAGGGTTTGCTTTGGAGTATATATGTGAACAATTGTCCATAATCTAAAAATATTTAAGTGGTTAAATAAAGGAATTTCAGTAATTTCATGAATATCTGTTATATAATGATCAGAGTTAATGTGAAAAGTATACAATTGGCTTACTGTATTTCAATTTTTGTTATGTTTGCTTTAATAAATGGTAGAGGGAAAATCAAGATAAGAAAGAATGCTATCCAAAATTAAAAACAATCACATAATCAATAATTTTTCTGTGGCTTTATTCATTAAATAAGGAAGGTTAACTTTCATTAGACAATTGAATGAAAGTGATTATTAAACTCTGACAACATATGATAATTTAGTTGCATATGTAATATTCTATATTTGGAATATCTCAACAAGTGTCTTTGCTATTGTTATTATCTCCAGTGAGATATATGTCTTCTATGCCACAAAATTTCATAATAGAATTATTTTTAATTAATCTGCTTGACTTTAAATAATTCAAATATATTTTATTTGTTTCAACCATTTTACTTTCTGAATTAAGCTTTCTGTGCGATTTGTTCGTGGTTGGAGAATAAATAATCCTTCTCTCTACATTCTGTTTTATTATTGTTACATCCATAATTTTATTTATTTATTTATTTGTTTATTTATTTTAACTGGTTTTCACATCCACCATTAAGATTTTACCACAATTTAATTTCACACTCACTAATTTCTGTCACCTTGGCTTATTTGAGTTTACATGCTATTCACAATTTTACTCAAAGACTATCTTAAAATCTTTCTCCCAAATTGTTTAAACTAACATTTCTTCAATTTTGAAATATAATTTCCTGAAATTCACTTTAGTTTTATTATCATTTAAATGAAGATGGGAGTTATTAAACAATCACACCACTAGCTTTGCATCTATTTCTAATTGATAGATCTTGAGAGAGGGAGAAACAGTTTTCTCTAAAAGTGTTGCCCCTGGTAAATCATCTGTGATACAGTGGAGTCCATGTATCCAAGAATATTTGGTCAGGATGAATTCATCTTAAAAGATTAGAAATAAATATAAAAATTAGTGAATATGGAAGAGGAAGAGGATGTGAGAGAGTTGTGAGTATACATTTGATCAAAACGCTTATGAAACTCAAATCTATTAATGAGTTGAAAAAAATTGGGTTATTTGGTTCTCTGGAGTCTAACTTCTTGAGTTCTTTGTATACATTGGATATTAGCCCTCTATCAGATATAGGATTGGTAAAGATCTTTTCCCAATTTGGTGGTTGCCGTTTTGTCCTATTGACAGTGTCTTTTGCTTTACAGAAGCTTTGCAACTTTATGAGGTCCCATTTGTCAATTCTTGATCTTAGAGCATAAGCTATTGGCATCCTCTTCAGGAAATTTTCCCCTGTGCCTATTTCCTTGAGGTTCCAATGTATACAAAGAACTCAAGAAGTTAGACTCCAGAGAACCAAATAACCCTAATAAAAATGGGGTACAGAGCTAAACAAAGAATTCTCAACTAATGAATACCGAATGTCTGAGAAGCACCTAAAGAAATGTTCAACATCCTTAGAAATCAGAGAAATGCAAATCAAAACAACTCTGAGATTCCACCTCACACCAGTCAGATTGGCTAGAATAAAAAACTCAGGTGACAGCAGATGCTGGAGAGGTTGTGGAGAAAGAGGAACACTACTTCATTGCTGGTGGGATTGCAAGCTGGTACAACCACTCTGGAAATCAGTTTGGCGGTTCCTCTGGAAATTGGACATAATTCTACCAGTGGATCCAACTATACCACTCCTGGGCATATACCCAGAAGATGCTCCAACATGGAAAAAGGACACATGCTCCACCATGTTCATAGCAGCCATATTTATAATAGCCAGAAACTGGAGACCACCCAGATGTCCCTCAACAGAGGAATGGATACAGAAACTATGGTACATCTACACAATGGAGTACTACTCAGCTATCAAAAACAATGAATTTATGAACTTCTTAGGGAAATGGATGGATCTGGAGAATATCATCCTGAGTGAGGTAACCCAATCACAAAAGAACACACATGGTATGTACTCTCTGATAAGTGGTTATTAGCCCAGAAGTTCGGAATGCATAAAGTACAAGCCACAAACCTCAAGAAACTCAAGAAAAAGGAAGATATTTCATTCCTTCTTAAAAGGGGGAATGAAATACCCATGCAAAGAGTTACAGAGACTAACTATGGAGCAGAGACTGAAGGAAGGGCACTCCAGCCTGATATAGCTGTCTCCTGAGAGGGTCTGACAGTGCCTGACTAATACAGAAATAGGGGCTCACAGCCATCCATTGAACTGAGTATAGGGTCGCCAATGAAAGAGTTAGAGAAAGAACCAATGGAGTTGAAGGGTTTGTAGCCTCTTGGGACGAACAACAATATGGATTGACCAATGCCCTCACAGCTCCCAGGGATTCAACCACCAACTAAGGAGTACACATGGTGGGACTGATTGTTCTAGCAGCATGTGTATAATAGAGGATTGCAAAGTCGGTCATCAATGGGAGGAGAGGCCCTTGGCACTGTGAAGGCTCTGTGCCCCAGTGTAGGGGAATGACAGGGCTGATAAGTGGGAGAAGGTGGGTTGGCAGGCATGGGGAGGGGGGAGGCAACAGGGGTTTGTTCTTGTTGGTTTTGTTTGTTCATTAAAAAGAAAAAAATAAAAAAATTTAAAAAAAACCAACACCCTGAAAAACAAAACAAAACAAAAATAAAAGAAACCAAAAT